>BMAU01015731.1:0-100776 GCA_019973935.1 Trichonephila clavipes
CATGTAGGGTTTATAGTTTAAAAAAAACCAGGAATTTTTCTATTCCATATCTTCACCACCCCCGAGAGCCAACTTCTGCAAAACAGGTTCATAGGGAATCTATACTAAATAAAAGAAACGTGCATCCCAAATTTAATGTATATACAGGTCTAATAGTTTTAAAAAGGGAATTTTTGTCTGAGACGTTTCCACAACCAACCTCCATGGGAGTCTATTTCTGAAAAGCACGTTCATAGGGAATCTTTACTTAAACATGACAGCCAAATTTAAATCTGAATGTTGATGGGGGGCCGCCGGTCCCTAAGGATTGCAACTGTAATTTTTATATCTGCCCTGTTGTTGTTTACAAGAAAAGGAATTTCTGGGAGCGCCTCTCTCACCCCACCGAAAAAGGTGACGCGTTCCCACGCCTGAAGAAGGCAATGTACCCATAAATACATCATGGTTTGGGATGTTTTGGGAATTTCCCCGTTTGGGGTAAGTCATTGACCGCGAGAGGATATCCCTCCGCTGACCCCAGACCAATCAGAAAGCTGATTGAGTTTCGAAAAAGAATCCGCTCCAGAATACACAAGTAAACCACCGCGAAATATAAGCGCATGCACGACGAATTGAGACACTCTCTGACACAATTTTTATCACCGATTTTGGTCTGACACGACCCTATTTGACGGTAATCGCGGTTGGAGACTCTCCGGATGCCAACAACATGATTCCTCTCTCTCTCAGATGTCTATCAGTTAAGTAATGTTCTGTTATGTATCTCTTTATAATTTAACGTAATTTCAATCTTATTGTAAATAAATTAAGTGTTAATTTAAAGAACGGCCTTTTAATTTAGTGTCCAGTTTTATTTGTCTTCAAAAGATCTAATGTTTAAACTTAAGCTATAGTGTGACGCCAACTGAAATTTAGAACCGGGTTTTATTTAAAATGGATCTAACGAAATAAATTAATCACTTTGATTTAAGTTAAACTGGCGTCGCATTAATGTATATAGGATGTGAAAAGTATCTCACACATCACGAAATCTCTGGTACTATTAGACATACAGATTTGAAATTTGGCTGGCATGTTTCTGTATGTATATATATAACAACACGGTGAATGGTATTATCTATTGTAATTAATAGATTATTGATCATTTGGCCCAGAAAATGGAAGTTTATGTGGAGAATATTGGGTTGGAGAAGAATTGTTTAATATATGGTAACATCTTCTTAAGTAGCATTCAACATTTATTGAAGATCACACAGACATAGAAAAACTACTGGACAACTCTTAGCGTTTCGACATCAAAGGAAGTAGGCAAGAGACACAAACGGGTTGCAGCTAGTTACTCATAATGAAAACAAAGAGGGCATTACCCCCAACTTGGGGCTATTTATATGAAGCGGCAAAAGGAAGTCCTGGAATCTGCATGACTTCCGTGAACGGAGACTATGATTGCTGCAAAGATATCTTTCGATAGATTCTGATTTAGTCTTACATTAAAAATGCAAGCTGTTAACTTCCAAGAGCAATGGTTACAATAATCCAGTTATGCGGGTAAGCTAGTTAATTATATTTAAGCGCGAGTCTTGAAGACCAAGACTATTACAAATTAAAAAGTTGTTTAGAAAAACTAAAGGGAATTTATATATATATATATATTATCCAATATTTAAAGTCAGTTTTTCTCACAAATATTTTTGGATTGACAAATGGCACTAGTTATATGTGCGCATCTAAAAAAAGCAAAGAACAACTTCATTTTAATTGGCTTACTAATACATTTTTAGATAAGTTGTGAGTCAGAAATCACCACCATCACTTACACATTATTCCTTCTCTCAATATATATATAAATTCTACCCATGCATGACATAAATGTCCATTTTGCACCTCTGTGATGATTCCTTGTTATTCATGTGAATCATTTTTATCGAAGTCGAAAGATTCTTTCATACTTGACGTGCCTGACATTCGAATGTTTATGAGACATTTTGATTCCCTCTTGAAATATGGGTGGTACTTAGATACCGGACAAAAGTGACATTTTTCTTTTGTGATTATTCAATCAATGTCACAGCCGAGCCTTTGGCGACAGTCTGGAGTCAATTCTGATGCCAAGACAAAGAAAAATGCATTTCTGGAGTAGTTACAAGCAGTCGGAACGAAGAAAGGAATATAATTTGATGAATTTATTACAAAAAGTAGTCAAAGTAGTCCTTTTAGAGATTTAGAAGTGAAATGCTAATCATTGCCGATTATATCTATATTTTACAGCAAATTCATATTTTTGAGCAAGTAAAAGTTTGCTTACAGGAAGCATTGTAATTTGTTAGATATATTTAAACAATATTTAATAATTAAAGAAGTTTTCATTAGTGCTTATCTAGGAATATAAGATACAAAAAACGCTCCTTTAAAATATGTAGCAATTTCCTATGAAGCTGTGTTTGTGAATAAAAATATTTTAGGAAATAACAATTCTCTTTAAAATCTTTCCATGAATTGTTCGAAAATGAATTTTTGCTTTAAAACATCGATTAGTTAATTAATAGAATTTTCATTTCTCAAGAAATCTTTTAAAATTGCAACAAACAAGATAAATAGATCTACAATTTTTATAATAACCCTTTTATTTTCTTATAGTTTTTAGATAGTTTATATTTAAAAGTCGTTAGAAAAATGTACTAAACATGTTCATCATTGCTGTGAAAAGATACTTTTTAATTCATTTTACTTATAGAAATAGTCTTGAAGAACATGTAATGATATATATATATATATATATATATATATATATATATATATATATATATATATATATATATATATATATATATATATATATCGAGAAACTTTAATTTCTTTCAATATAATTTTTCCTTTACATTATGTAAAAAATTGGACTTTTTGACGCATGAAAACCCCAAAAATTCTTTGGGACGTCGATACTACCATTAATTCTCATTCCATTATCTACTATATTGTAAGCTATGTTTTCCCCTCGATGTATTATATTAAAAAACTTCTTTTGCGACACCAATTTTCGTTTCATAAGTTATTTTATAGCAAAAGAAGAGAATATTTCTAATATCACCTTACTAAAAAATATCAGATTTAAAAGTTAAATTTATTACGAAAACTATGACAACTTAAGAAAAAAATTCACTCATAACCTATGGTAAGTTTGTAACACAAGACAGATTTTTTTTTATAGTGAATGAAAATTTATCTTTGATGAAAGCTTAGAGAGAATGTAACTAGATATCCTTAGTTATTAATTTAAAACTCTCAAAAACTCTTATGCATTTTTTCGTTTCGTTTCGTCTAAGAAAAATGCGTGGGTTTATATTTCTTTTTTAAAAATAAAATTATTGGAAAAGAATTTTTAAATATTTAATTCTTTGTTCAAAATGAAGAGATTTATTACTTATAAGTACTCTTTTTAAGAAACGAAGTGCTTAATGTATGTTATTATCCATACCGCAAATGTTTTAGTAAATTTGAGGGTTATGTTTGATTAATTTCTTCTAACAATACCTTTAAATTTCTAATAATTAATTATTAATTAATAATATATTCTAATAGTAATATTTTCTAATAATTTATTTAGCATCACAAAATGTCTTCATTTATTTTTAAATAAAATCTTGATTCATAAATTTGCCTCTTTCTCAAAACTCCCATATCGTACGTTCATTTCAAGCGAAAATATGAACTCATTCTGGAATTACATTTTAGCGTAAATGAGTCTTTATTATTCCCGCATCACTTTAAATCAAATTAACACATAAAATAAATTTTATAACTGTTATTAATTTATAGTTAACTTTCATCTGCAATTTTAATTCAGAATATATATAATCCTATCCAAGTCAAGTAACAGTGTATAAATCATTTTCAAACACACATAGCACACGTGTAACACTCGAAAGATTTATAGAAATAAAATATATTAAATATATCTTTATTAAATATTTAGTAAATATACCATTTACAGCATAATATTTATAATGATATTTCGGTTCCATTAAGGTATCCCACTACATTCGTAACCGTGATTTTAAAAATGCGCATAAATGGATAATTTTCATGATATTTAGTATCACTCAGATTAGAATACATGCATAAAATTGTTTTAAAGACATTTTGACGAAACAAATTTATTTAAATATAATCTTTTGGCAAAAAATTAACTTAGAATAATCTTTTTTTCCAAATTTTCTTCTTTTGTGAAAAATGCTTTTATTATAATAATATTTTGCCTGTATGTAGCTCAGACCTCTCTACAGAGGCTCAACTAGAATTTTTGAAAAATTCACATTATTTTCAGAGATACCACCAATTGAAATAATTACTGACGTTTTTTTCTTAAAAGTGCTCCTTCTGTTGTCGTAAAATATGAATAAACCCACTTCTAAGTTATGTATCTCAAAAATTTTCACAAAAGGAGAAAAATTGGAAAAAAGATAATACTAAGTTAATTTTTTGCCAAAAGATTATATTTAAATAATTTTTTTTGTCAAAATAACCTTAAAACAATTTTATGCATGTATTCTAATGTGAATTACACAAAATATCATGAAAATTATCCATTTATGCGCTTTTTTAAATTCATAGTTCCGAACGTAGTCGGATACCTTACAGATTTTTACGAACATATGTATTCGGTAACATTTTTTATTTATGAAAGCCATACTCTTACTAACACTATTTCCAGCGAAAATCGTTTAACACGAAACTGATGGAGCTGAAGTTATTTTTAGTGTTAAAAAATAGTGCAAAAAACATATTTGAAACAATATATTAGAGTAGATTTTATTTATAAAGATAAGTATTATAAGCATGTATTGTGGATAACGTAGAGTTATCAATACCAAAATTTTTACAAATTTCCGTTTTCGACTTCTGTTTCTGATCAACAGCCTTAAAAAAATCCATCTCCATTTCAAACGATATTGCAGTTTTCTTTCCCTCTAAGCTTTTTGCTATGGTGGTCGTAAAAATGTTCTACAAAAATAGAAAAAATACGCAAACCAAACTCGCCGATTTTTACTTCACTGCGATATACTTGTCACCGAATTCCAAAGCCAACTGATGGGAGATGAAATGTTTTTGTGAGAAGTTTGTAGAGTTGGAGGGTGAAAGAAGGATAACAAAATCGGCCCATGTCGCAGACTATTCAGAGTGTATTTCAAAGTCAAGTTAGGTCTCCTTTCCACGAAACATGTGAAATCACCTCTTTATCATTTCACATTCCTCTTAAATCTTGCCTGCGCGGCTGGTGTTCTCCGTATTTTGTTTATTCTCAGAAGGGAAATATTTTCATGTGAAAATGTTCCTTTCATGTTAAGGGGGGGGGAAACAATACTAAAAAAAGTTAAGTTAATTCCTACTTAGATCAACCAAGAATACTTTTATTTTAGCCATTTTTTATTAAATAGTTACAATTAATTACATATGTATATACATATGACAGAATCACAACATTAAGTGGAAAGGAATTTGTATTCATTATCATTAAAGTATCGTATTATCATCCTAAACAATCGTGTATATAAAATTTCAGTTCAACTGAATGCTTTAAACGTGAGTAAAAAAACCTTTTCAAGTTTTGACACAAGTTGCTAAAAGGGTCTATAAGTCGCCAAAAATGATGTCAACGTGGCTGTATTTGTAATTCTTTGAATAATTAGTTTTAATGAATTAATTTTTAATATGATTAAATTACCGTAATGTCATCCAAAATAAACATAAAACATAAAAATTTCAGCTCAATGGAGCGCTTTAAAATGTATTTTATTAACGATTGAAAATTCCACCAAGATAAATAAATAAATAGAGAGAGAGAGAGAGTGTGAGCTAACAGTAGGAATAGAAAAAAGCATGGAAATACATAGTAGTTTGTCGTAACTGTTGTATTATTTCGTGTTAACCAATATTTCGTCTTAAGCATTTTCGCATTAAACGTATTTCAATGTATGTCGTCTATATACTATGGATTGATACATAAAAATAAACTATACTATTAACAGCATAGTTGCTTATACGTGTGACAGTGCATTTTTGATATAATCCCTTTAATACATAATTCCTTTTTCTAGTAAAAATAAAAATAAACAAATTTCTAAGTGTTTGTAGAAAAGGCTTTTTATGAAACATTATAAATAATCTAATGTCCTTCACCCTTACATTGGGGCCCTCGAGTAAAGACCATTCTCCACAAAGGATCGCTTTTTCAATATTTCTACAAATACCAAGATATATATATATATATAGTTTAAATTTTAAAAGCCTTGTTATATGTATATATATATATTCGGAATTTTTTTTAATCGAATGTCTAGAATTAAGTAAATACGTTCATAATAATTTGTTAAGCTTAATTATATATGATATTTATTCCATTGAAAGAGTATTTCATATAAAAGAAATAATTATATTTTTAAAATAATTGAATTAAATTGTTCAGTAAGTGGGTTCTTTGTGACAAATCTTTAAAAATTTTTACGATGTAACATTTTAATTACCTCTGTATTAAAAGAAGAATTTTTAAATTGTAAGCAGGAATGAAACCAATGCATCACAAAAAGAAGAAAACAGCTTCATTTTCTTCTTTTATAAAAGGTTTGAAAGTTTCTTAATTAACATAGCTATTCGAAATGAATAATCAAAAATAACTGACAGAATTTAAATTCATAATGGATAGTTCTTTAGTCCTAATATTTTCAGATTAAACTAACATAGAAGTATTGCTTTTATATTTTTATTTTGTAATCATAATGGAGTAATTTATATTTTATATAATTAAAAAATATATGAGTACAAATTTCTAAATAAATAAAGATTACTAAAAAATTACACTTATTTTTTTAATTTAATTTTGACTTCTTTGAACAGCCTTTTACAAAATTCAATAATTCTGAAAATTTAAACATGATAATTTTTAATTTTCAAAGACACTTTAAATTTTAAATAACACTTAATTTAGAATACAAGGGCTTTTAAAATTTGAATATAAAATAATAATTTTCAGGTCCATAAATTACTAAAATTTCTCAACTAAATTTTATAGTTTCATTACATTTTAGAATAGATACAGTAGCAATTGCTGTACTTAAATATTTTAGCAGTTTTTTGTATGTATATGCATACACAATTAAAATTCTATATAAATTTTCATACATGAACTTAATTTTCACTAATGTTATAAGTTCTCTTATAATTAGCACTAAATTAAATTAAGCAATTTTTATCAATCTTTTCATGCATTGCAGTGTTTTATACGTAAACTGGAACCCAAAAAATAAAATAAATAGATTCAAATTTTTAAAGTTTTACGACACATTTGTGAAGCTGCCTTGAATACCTCAAAAACTTTCGCTTCGCAACTTGGCTTCCTTCTTGAGTCTAACGACTTTTTCATTTAAAATTTTGCAGAAGACAGCGAATTTAGTAAAAATTATATACTATGATTGCCACTGTAATAGCGTTACAAGAAAATATAATTTTATAGAAGCTTGACATGCATATATAAACAGAAAAAGGGAAAATACGTTTGATCATATGAATTATGAAATAGATTGTCTTACACTTACGTTTTGTTAAATTTTTTTAATTCACTTTTCAATACTTTTATCGTAAAAAATTAGATTTTTTGAAAACAATAGCGCACATTTGTGGTAGGAATTAGTATTTGAAGCAGACCTAGCAACTTTCTTGAATTGTTTTTTGTTTTAGTTTTGAATATTTATACATACAAAGAAATAGAGGGTGTTGCCGAATTTGACCGACAAATTCAGAAAGGTGATTGTAAGCAGCATGGGGACGAGAAATCAACATAGAAGCTGGGATCACAAATTACATTTACTCGGAGTTATTCTCCAAAACAGTTTTGAAAGGTGTAATATTGAGTGGAATGAAAAGATGCAATTAGAGGTAAGAAATATATTTTTGAGACGCAAAGCATCTTTACCATACAAAAAATTGCGTCACAGCGTGATGTCAGGAATGTAACAAGTGATTGTCGCAGAAATTGTTCGAAGTTGCGGCAGATTAGGTCATATCACAGCCGACACCGACAGACGAAGGATTGTCGGATGCGTTCAAACAAATCCGGTGTGCTGGCGTTGTCCACTGAAGTGACGATGATCCGTGCCATGAGATCCTCCACTGTAGCCACCAATGTCCCATGCCCAAGTGATTTCAGGTGACCCCAGAAGAAGAAATTCAACGTGTCGAAGTCCCGAAGGTGTGAAGGCCAAAGAATAGGTCTGCCGTGTCTAAACCACTACCCGGTATATGTATCATGAAAGTGGTTATACACCGCAATCGAAGAATGGGCTAGTGCACCATCGTGCATGAACCACACTTTCTGGTGCGCAGTGGTCAGTGCTCCCTGTAGCAACTTCGAGAGGACGTGCTGTACGAAAACAAGGTATTTTGCGCCATTGAGGCGTTCAATTAATTTTTGTACATCCCCGCATTCCCTTTCCTCGTCTGGATCAACGTCCTTCCGAGACGGCTACTATATTCACCGACTGAACGTGGCTTACGACGCCATGTTCAAGGATGATTTGCCGTCTCTAAGCTGCCAACTATCTGTTCTCTGAATTTGTCGGTTGAATTTGGCAACACCCTGAATACGTTTTCCGTTTGTGGCTAAAGCAGTTCTTTTCAAATTATTGCATACATTTTTGTTTCCTAATAATTGTTCTTGAATTATTAGTTGAATTCATTCAGTTTGTTTACGTTAAAAACTAAAAGTAATTAATTTAATACCATGGTGGTACTTTAGAATAGTTATCTGCAGAGAACTATTTAGCTTTTCAAATAGCATTAATTTGAAGCTTTGCTAGATAAATTCTAGAACTGAAATTGCAACAAAAGATAACTAAACAAATGTTTCTACCCCAGGTATCTCGTGTTTCCTTTAGACTTCTAGGAGTTATGTATAGCTTTTGTTCTAAGAAGTTAATTTGCAAAATACACTTCAACGAGCTGTAAATATGAATAAATAAAAGGCACATGGGTTTCTTAATTGCGTACGGATGTTTACTGATTATCGTTTGACAGACATGCTTAATAAAACCCGATTTTCTTCATTAGAAAACACTATTATATACGTCTTATAATTTAACAGAAATTATGTTTCTTGAAGGATTATTTTCCAGTAAAGGGTTGTATATTTAATCTCATTGAAAATTCATTGTTTTGCTGTGTAGCAACTTTAATTAAAACGAATTCGGTGTATTAGAGAAACAAAAGGGCTCAAAACTTGTTGCTATTTAACAAATGAATGAAATATATTATTCAAAATCCAAACTACTCCTTGTCAGTACTTGAAGTAAGTGCAACAATTAGCATGGGAAAAATTCATTTAAAGAGTTTAACAGCAATATTGTAAAAAAAAGACAAAATTTTAAAATTATAAGACAATACGAGTAAGTGGGAAAAAGAAGGGGGTATTTTTAATCAAATTTAGTAAATTGTTGCTCCACCTTTTTTCTTAATAATTTGAAACACGCTATTTGGCATCAAGTTGATTAAATTTTATCAAAAATATGTCAAATATTATCCTATTTCTCCGTATTGGATATTACTAGTTCATACGTTAGATAATGTTTTTTTCCCATGTACATTTTAAAATTAAACTTCATTAGTTTTATCATGAGCATCATCTTGTTGAAACTTTAATTTCTTCCCTCCTAAAAGTGGCCCGAACAGCATCTGACATCACTATAACACATCCAATGATAGCTGTTTAAGTTCACTTCGCCATTTAAAAAAGGGGCAGTCAACGTGTTGTCACAAAGAAGCGTGTTTCCTTGTTACCGAACTTCATTTCTTTTGGATGTAATTAAATCTATATTCAACTTAATTCTAAAAAATCAATAACTAGTAAGTAGCTCAATCTGAATTAATAGAATTCCATAAAAATAAGTTGAATGTTTATTTATATAATATTAAAAGTTGCAATAACATTGGATCTGTTGGTCTGTCGGGTTATTGGTTTCTCAGATTTATTCTGTTAGTTACATTTTAGGGAAAAGAAATCAAAAGAAAAAGCTAAAAATGAGTCGTTTTTGTCATGCTTGCCTTTTTTGTCCCATTACTCTTACATTATTTCTCTTTATGTTTTTTTAACCCTAGACCAGTGTTTCTCAAAGTGTGGGGTGCGCCCCCTTGGGGACATGATAACTCTGCTAGGGGGGCGCGAGCATATTGAAAAGTCGTAAGCAAAAAATTATTTTTAAACAATTATTAATTTGCTGAAAATAAACAAACAAAATGCATTCTGACATAATAAAAAATAAAATACACATTTGCCCTGAAATATTAAACTTATAAATATATCAGTATTGAAAAAGTCATTTTATATTTAATTTAACAGTACTATAAAATGAAGTTTAATAATTTACAGTGACCCCATGGACTTGTTATACATAAAAAATATATACAAAAATCAACATTTACTTTGTTAATTTATATGGTTTATACAAAATCTCTTAATTGCCGAAAAAAAGTTCTTGAAAAAAGTTATTCGATTCGCTCCCTCTCTAATGCCACCATTTTCTACGTAGGCACGCGTATGTTATGTATTGAGGGAGGGGGAGAAAAAGGAATAAATAAGCAAAATTCCTCTGAAATAAGCAAATCCTGCACAAATATTGTCATGGTCCTTTTATTGAAAGTCAAAGCCTTCGGAATAATTTTATAGATAGTAATGCACAGAAAAGAACGTATTTGGTAAAGACGTATATATGCGTCCGGGACAATCAACGCTTTGGCTGAGCGAGACGTTTATATACGCCGGTGGTACTTAATAGGTTAAAGTCGTATTGTACCTTTAGTGTCAAAGTCTAGTATTATTGAAGTCAATACATTGTTATTGTATGGAAAGGGGGTTGATGAAAATTATGATTGAATATTGGGTCACAGATATGGAAAATTTGAGAAGCACTGCCCTAGACAGTTAGTCAACATTTTAATTATGACATATTCTGTATTTTTACAGGGTCTGTCAAAAAGTTCCTGGGTGGTTTTTTTTTAAAATCATTTAATTAATATCATTTTGCAATAATTTCAGATTTTTTGAAAGTAATTTCTCCCTGGTTCAATGCACCATTGCCAAGGCTTCACTCAATCATTGAAGGCGTCCTGGAAGTACTCAACGGGAATCTCTTTCCGTGAGGTCGTCAAAGCTGCTTTTCATGCCTCCAGCGTCTCATGTTGAATTCCTTTCAGAGTTCCAAAACAAAAATAAGTGTACTAGTGTCAGATCGGGAATGTATGGTGGCTAGGGCAGTGTTTCCATACCCATTTTTGCAGGCAACTTCAAGAGAATGAGTGCAGTATAGCTTGAAGTGCTGTCATGGTTTGAAACCATTTTCGAGCAGACTTTCCACATTTTAAAATCTCCCTCCCCCATGGAAATGCGATGAATGATTGTTTTGCGTATTCCAAACTCGTTTGCAATCATCCGAACACTTAATCGTCGGCCCTTGTTCCAAAGCTTGATACACTTTTTGCACTGAGTCGTCCGTTTGTGATGTCGACGGCTGCCCTTAGAGGTCGTCGTCGTAGCGAACTCTCGACTTTCCTGAAACATCTTGTGGCACATGAAAGTTCAACTTTGTTTCGTCGTCCCGTCACTGTCAGTTTTCCAAAGCATTTCGAGAGTTTTCTCCATGCTTTTACCCAGTTTCACACAAAATATTTGATTGCATAACGGTGCTCGAAAAACTTGTCCACTTTTTGCTGGACGAGGGTACAAATCATACCTCTACGCAGAGCGTTGACCCTACCTCAACAACTGCATGGAGGCAAATGACACTTGTCTCGTTTATAGATGCTAAGATCCCTTACCAACTTCTCCACCCGAAGCTCCGGTCTGTCAGCAACCGTTGCCAACTAAAACAAAATCATACCGGGAATTTTTAGGCTAGACCCTGCACAACCCCGCATTTTCAAATTTGGTAACCAGATGTTGTTTGCATGCATTTAGCTATCTGTCTAATTTTATATTTTCCTGTTATCTGAGGTAAATGTAAAAGTTTTCGAATTAAATGTGATAAGGAAAGACGCTCCTTTTTACCACCGATTGTAAAACTTAAGTTATCTTTGTGCTGCCAATAGTTACTTCTGTCACAGTCATTAAATTTAAAGTTTTTCCCCTCCAAAAATAGTATTCTCTTCCATAGGTCCAAAAAATGGCATTCGGCTTTTTTCAGACTACTTCTTCACGATGTTTTCGTATGCTTGGTGTTCTAAATATTTTTAAGAATATAAACATTCGACTTCAGACTTCGGTACATAGTTACATAAGATGCTTGTTTACTTTTCTACTGTGCTATCTTTCATGTCAATTAGAATTTTTTGTTAGTAGCTGAAGGTTATCAATTATTTGAATCTGATATCACTTTCTCTACGTTCCATATTTTTTTTACGCAAAACATTAGAAATATTAGTTGTAGAGCGATTAAGAATTTTACTTATTTCACATTCACCCTTTCTTGTTTCGTTTCATTGTCAAACTTTTCACACTTCTGCTTAAACCCCTCACCTGACGATTACAAGTTACGTGATTTGTTCTCCAGTGCTACCGTTTTTCACATAGGCGCATATATGCGATGCATTGTTGGGAGGCACACATAAATAAACAGCTTTTTCTCTAAAATATAAGTAAATTCTTCTGAAACACTGTCAAAGTCATTTTACTACATTCCAAACCCTTCTTCGGAATGATTTTACTGATAGCAGTACAAAGAAAGGAATCGTATTTCGGGAAAACGCATATATACGTCCGGAGTACTCAACGCAACGGTTGAGTGAGAAGGGTATATACGTCAGTGGCAGTTAAATGGTTAAGTAGATCGCTTTCATGTGGTATTATAGCAATAACTCCAAATAACTCTGTTAAACTCCTGAGAAAAAGAAACAAAAATTGTGTACATTATTAGAAAAACAAATAAGGTCTTGTATTTACGAAACATCATGCTTACCCAAATAAAGAAATCTCACAATTTTTTCCTTTGAAAACTCACGTTACTGATGCTTTTATTCAGAAAGAAATGAGTTTTGAACAGTTTAATTTTGTAACAAGTTGTATTTAATGAACAGAAAATCCTCTATTCCATTTTAATAGCAATTTTCATAAAAATTTTAATTAACTAATCCATTTATACGCGTATACCTATCGCATAGAATTATTTCTATTTACATATTTTTTCCAATTAAATTCATTAAAAATATACAAAAGAAAACAAATAGATAAAATTACACATTCAACTCTTGGCACAAATTAGATTTTTAAAGCTCTTTATCTGAAATAAATATTCTGTAAATTAGGCTTTAAAATAAACAAAAAAGGGTATCTTTCCAAGAACTCTTATTTTTCTACGCAGCAAGTTAACTGGTTAGAAATGAACCCATTAGTGATATTCAGGGGGTAATTTGCATAATAACTTTCTTACACGACTTAATTATCTAATGTTTCCCCTTTTCCCCTTCAATTAAATTATACGCTAAGCATTAGCATTCGTTAAGAATAAAAACTGATATCTTGCCACGTAAATTTTATAGATCTAAAAATAAAAAAAATTTTAATGCATTTACAGGCAATTGATACAGTATTAATTTTCAAAAGTTATTTTATCTCAAACTATATCATCCTTTGAAATTATGACTAACATTCATGTATTTTTAATTTTCGAAAGGCTGAAGTAATTCTAGCGCACAGATAAATGTACATCTATTTTTATTTCTAAGAGGAGAGTTATAAGAAAAATGTTTAGTGTTTCTCCCTCAAAACCAGATAGGTTCTTAAAGATAATCAAATGACAATCTTGAATTTTATTCATATATACGTCATTTTCGAACGAAAGAAAGGAAAAAAGTATTATTTCATCACATATTAGAATATATAAAATCAGGACTAAAATATTTATTTAAGAAAAATTTACCAAGATTAAAATGGCATGATTTAACTTAATTCAGTGTTTCTCAAACTTTCAATATTTGCGACCCAATATTCAATCATAATTTTCATCGTGCCCCCCCCCATACAATAACAATTTATTGATTGCAATGATAATGTACTTTGATTATAAAGCTACAATACGACTTTACTCTCTTAAATGCCGCGGGCGTATATAAACGTCCCACTCAGCCAGTGCGTTAATTGCCTCAGGCGTATATATACGTCGTTCTGTCGTACTATCTTTTCTGTAAACTACTGTTGATAAAATTATTCGGAAGGCTTTGGGAAATGCAGTAAAATCTCCTTGACAGTGTTTGCGAAGGATTCACTTATTTCAGAGGATTTGCTTATTTATTCCATTTCAACCCCTCCCCCCTCAATACTCCACATACTCTTGCCTACGTATTAAACGGTGTCATTGGGGAACGAATAGCGTAGTTTTAATCGGCATTTAAGAGATTAATTATAAACCGTACAAAATTATCAAGATAAATGTTAATGTTTGTATATAATTTTATATATGACAAGCTTTTGAGGTCACTGGTAATTATTAAACTTCTTCTTAACTCTTAGTATTGTTAACTTATTTAAAAAATTCGTTGCCCATTACTGATAAATTTATAAGTATATTATATCAATGTAAATGCCTATTTTATTTTTTATTATGTCAGAATGTATTTGTTTGTTTACTTACAGTAAATAATTTTTAAAATAATGTTTTGTTTTCGACTTTTCAATCTACTGGCGCCCCCTCGTAAAGTTATCACACCCCTCTAGGGGGCGCTCCCCACAGTTTGAGAAACATTAACTTACTCAATGAAAAAGGATGTAAATTATATGAATTATTTAAAAAAACGTATTCATTCGTTTCGAAATTTAAGAGTTTATTCTCTCTTACCCATTTTTCAATTTTACCAATGCCTTCTTTAATAATAGATTTGAATTAATTACTCATTCTCAATTGAATACCATTTATCTACATGGGGTTTTAAAACGAAAAGGTAAGGAAACGATACTAAGGGTATAAATGGAGACTTTATTTATATCATGCACCATAGGTCTAAGCACAATGATCCCATTAAAAAGTTGCAGGATTCCTTACTCCCAGAATTCCTGTGGCCTTAACGAGACCAAGTCTTTCTCTGTGTTCTTGTATTTGTCATCCAAGATTAAGTGCTTTCCTTTCAGATGCTTTTTCCTGGGTGCAAACACATGGAAATCGCAGGGTGACATATCCGGGCTATAGGGCAGATGTGTGTGATCAAGCTTCTCCTACTTGAACTTGACTAGTTCTGCGTGTGTGACCCTGGAAACGGGTGGACGCGCGTTTCCATAGTGCAGAACCACATCCTCGTCGCGATGAATAGCACTCGGTTTAGCTGCTTCTGCTGTCAAAAATCGGATAACGCCTCCCTGCTCTTCTCAATAGTCGAATTTTGTAACGTAAAAGCCATCGTGTTCTCACACACACTGCGACGCCAATTAGACGGCGCTCTTTATAGGACCATCTGCTCTCTTGCGCACACGGGCATTCCGCGCATGCTTCGACCCACCCTGGAGACTCCCTTCGCATCCCTAGATGTTTTGATACGTTCTCTCACAACTGCATAGACAAATATGTTAAATGCTACGTTGTTGTGAAGTTTTGTATCTTTTCATTTGAGCACCCCTTGATTTTATATTAATTTGAATGCAAAATACAATTCGAGAAATTATTTCTTAAAAAATAAGTAATCTCTTAAAAAAGATACAGACATCTTACAATACTCCATATGATCTTAAAATATCAAACTTATTTTAAATTGCATTTTTAAAAAATCTTGCAAGAAAAACTGTACTTTTATTATTTTGTAAGCGTTTATTTTTATCAAAAAGAACACTAGGAATTTATTTGATTTTTTCATTAAAATTACCCTTTGAAGCTGTAAGGAATACATGGAACACTTTATCGTAATATTGTTAATTATAATATAATGCTTATATATATGTATTGCATACTTTATCGTAAAATAATAGCTGAAAAAAGAACAAAAATGACAAAAAGCTATGAAACATTTCTTCGAAATACATAAGATTTTGATAAAAAAAATAGGCTGACTTTCTGTCAAAGGTTATCAGACAACTTCACTCTAGTATAAATACAAATATATTGCTCTTCGGAGTCGTAACTGGAACTCTGTAGTGGGAAATAAATATTGATACACTCCAGATGCAAATGAAAGAAGGTATTTCAATATTATGTTCTATTTTCAAAGCCTAGACGTATTTTCTAGAGATATGTTCGGCTTTCTAGCGTATTTACAACGACGAAACTGAAATTCCGGAATTCCAAAAGGCTACGAATTTAAGTCACAAAATATTGCGAACGATAAGCAATCTATCTAACACGAATGTTTTACGTTTCATTTCATGGTAGAATCTTCGCATCTACGAATATTTATTGGAAGAGAAACACCCATTGCTTTGCGGGGAAAATATAAAATTACAGAAAATTTGTCAAAAAACAATTAAATTTTATGTCGGATTATTTTTTTACGGATTTTAGAGTATATAATTGGCAATAAAAATGTATGAACGACCATTTTTCACAATTGCTTCTATTAGTTAACACTCAATCTATATATATTTATTTGTATATCTTGTTAAAATTTTCAATCGTGAATAAAATACTTTTTATTCATCCATTCAAGTTCAAATACAATTATGTAAATTGATAGTGGATGACACTAGATGTAAACACATTTTATCTTATATCAATTCATCAGTTAAATTTAATTAATTAATTATAGTTTAAAAGATATATTTCACTCTATAGTATTCCTCTAGCAGCACCATTCGATAAACAGCTTTTGTTAAATTTGTGATGTAGATTTAACTTAACCTAAACAATCATATGCGAGTCAGACGTCAGAATTGCTTTTACACTGGTTTTAAGATAAATTCTTACTTATTATCCTCAAATTTTATTAAAAAATGTAACTACAAATTTAATGGGGTTAAAAAGTTTTTAGTGTTAATTTAAAAGATGTTTTGCCATTTAATATTGTAATTCTATGATATGTATATACATATTTATATTAATTGTAATTATTTAATAAAAAGCAACTAAAATAAAATTTTCTTTATTGACCTAAGTATGAATTGACTTTAAATCTTTATTTCTTATATTAATTGTTTTGACTTATCTGTTATTCAAAAAATCAGTTCATATCAAAGTAAATATTAATTTTTCACATTTTTATTTGCTAGTATAGTTTAACTTATTTTTATGCGGTTTTTTAAGCGATTTGTGGTACTTGGCAAATAATTCGATCTAAATCCCCCATATACAGATCTTACAGCTTAGAATCACTGACATTCCAAAAGAGCTTAATGGTTAATAGATAAAACAGATAATTTAATAAAATGAAATGAAGTATAAATATCCATATTTTAAAAAATATATACATGCAATCTTCGTTGAAACTTTTTTATCGAGATTTGTTAAGTTAATTCTAGTAACAAGATGAACATGGCCAGTACTTAAAAACACGTCTCTAGTATAGAGATTACATTAATATGTAAGAATAGTACATTTAAGACCTTGATTATGTGACTCAAATCCCATATAACTTTGAGGGTCCAAAGTGGCTGTGGTACCATAGTGGTCAAGGTAACGGACTCAAGACCGGCGCGTGTCATGAGTTCGAGCCTATTACCACTAAAGACCCGCAGTGTAGGGTGGGCGCAATGCACGTTAAATCTAATGAGCTCCAACGTCCTCCCATTGCTGTGGTGTGGAAGTTAGGAGAGGGAGGTACCAACTCAGGTTTCATCCTTGTCACGTGACCATGGTTCAAAATATCGAGGTTCGTCGCCCAAAGCCCTCGAGTAGTTGAATTGGGGGACGTTAATATCCTCTCACTCACTCACTAAGGGCCCATGGAGATAAGACATTAAACGTAGCAAAATTAAATCTTTTGGAGCTTTTATAAAAGTATCTACCTGATGTAGTTATGAAAAGAATATGAAGGGTAAGTCTAGCAGTGTGTGTTGAGATTTAGTAATTATCAATATCTGAAGAACTATGGATCCCAGTTTTACCTGTCAGTTCCATGTAGAGATTTCTTTGCCTTCTAGGCTCTTTTCTCGCTAATTTATAAAGATGGGAACTATTTTCAAAAGGAGATTTTTCTTATGTGCTACATTTAGACAGCAAAAAATATATATATTTCCCCAAGAAGGTATGAAAATGTATTTGTTAGACCAATTTATCAATTTTTGAAAGATTTTTTTGTGCATATTTAAGTGGCTTAGCCCAGCATAAAAACCAGCTTGTTCACTGTACTTAGATTGATTTTCATCTGTTTTTAGTCTAATCAGAGGTTTTGAGGGAAAGGTAAAAAGAGAAAAATAGGATTGGGTGATATTTTACAAAAATAGATTTGCATAGAAATACTTTATTTTCTCGCTTAAAAACAGTCAGGTTTAAAAAAGTAATGAAATTTTAAAAAATATCAATATCTACGTATTTTTTTTTAAAAAAAATACAAAAAAACTATAACGAGTAATAAGCAGGGATTAAATTTTTAGTCAATTTTCATTACTTATCATTATGTTGCAATTTATATTTTTAAGGAAGCTTCTAAATATTAACAATTTATGAGATACTTAAAATAGAATCATTCTAATTTATTTCTGTCTTGATTCAATGGAAAAAGAAAGAGAAACATTGAAAATATTTTTCAGGCACAATTAAAAAGATTTCTGATACTTTCAAAAAAGTAAATAATTAAACTTAAATATCTACAAGAAATATTTAATTGCATTCATGATAAACATATAATTGGAAATAAGGAGGCAATTTACCTTTGGTTTGAAGTTTAACTTCAATTCTTACACATAAAAGAAACGCTAGAATCTTTATGTATTTGGATAATTAAACTACTTTTAATTTCCTATATTATTACTCTTAAACTTTCAATTAAATTTTTCATGCATTACAAAAATTTATTTCCCTGGTAGAAGTCTATCGCTGTTATGAGTAGCATTCTTATGCGTAGCGTTACTTGGTGTTAATTTCAAATACTCTTTTTTGAAAGCCCAAAGCAAATTTGAAGAGATAAATGTTACTGATTAATGAAAGTATTTTTGAAAAATTATTGCAGGTACATAACAGGTGCTAGATTAATTAGATTAGGGCTTTTCAGAATTGTGCTCACATATTTATTTTTCTCATTTTTAAACCTAGTAGTTCCTAATTCACAATTAATTAAATTTACAGCAGCATGTATAATAACAGAAATACATTACTCTTTCGAAAACTAAATCATAAGGAATTTTTTTTAATATATTGAAAATAACGTTTTTAAATTAGACAATCATCAGAAAACAGTAAAGGAAAAAAGTTTTTGCATCGGTATTTCGAAAATGAGATTTAAAAAACATTCATATATATTTTAAATCATAAATATTGCTAAACACTTCAATACGAGATAAAGCCGTGTATTGGATTAAAAATAAATTCATCTAAATAAATTTCCTATCCATCTCATCTTCGATTTTGTTTATTTTGCTTTTATTTTCTGGATTCAAAGAGAGAGACAAAAGTAATTTCTCAATAATGTAGTAATTAAAAAAGTTCAGTGACGATAATATGCAAATAGTATACCTGTAAGTTTATAAATTATATAAACATATTTAACAACAACAAACAAATACTTATGTAATATATATGTATATATATATATATTTCATTAATAATCATAAACTAAAAACTGCCATAAATCTGATAAAACAAAGCAATAAATAAAAATGACGCTATTGGTAAAAAATAAGAGAGCTTCAATTGTGTATAATAGTATAAACTCTTAGTCTTAGGAGCTACCATATTAAACATAACTCTTAAATGCATGATTTTTTGTTTTAAGTTTTAAAAAATCGTTGGTTTTTTTACAGGAATATAGTCATAGGTTACACAAAAATTAAATAAAAAAATCTGTTTCAGTGAAATGATGAAATAATATTGTCAAAAGTATTTGTTTAACAAATAGGGTGCATTATTAAACGTAGAAGAAAGTAATGCAACAATAGTTAATGAAATAAAAAATATATTTATTCGAAGCTAATTAACAAATGATTAGAAAATTAGGCTGGTATTTTTTGATGTGTAAGATCTTTCCTTTGGGTTACTTACACACTAAAATATCAATCCCTATGTTAATCCTATGGTGCCATTCTTTTAAAGATATCAATAGCACTTTCTGTATGGTTAGGAAGTGCAAGAACTCGAACCCCAGGTGCGTCCCTCCCCTCTGGATAGCATTTTGCCAATGTAAATCCTGACTAGTTCATCATTTCACTGAAACAGTACAAAGATTTGATAAAATCCCTTTCATCAGGAAAATGACCTTGAAGAGAGACGCTATTTTAACATCTCCCGTCAATTGATCATATTCCTTAAGAATTTGATGAAATTCCCAAGTTCGTCATTTCCCTGCGACATTCATAAGATTTACAAGCGTCACCCATCCGGTATAGTGGTAAGGGACGCTGCCTGCTGTGCCATATGGCCTGGGTTTAAATCCTAGAGAAGGCATGGAGGTTTGTAAGTGTGTAATGCCTTTGCGGCATTGGGGTACTCTAAATAGCCGTCGAGCCACAGGTCCTCTCATAAGGTTAGTTGAAGGGAAAGAGAGGTGGGAAGCCCCCGCCCCAAAGTATTGTTCCTTAAAATTGGGGTGGCATCGAGCTAAAAATCGTACTGCCACCTTTACGGTACTCAAGGCTACGGCTAACGACAGACGCCCATCTTTTTCTTTGCCATGATGAATTTCGTGTGTCTGGATCTGACGCAGTCGAGATCAGGTGACTTAAAAAAAAACAACAGATTTACACGTCAAAAATAATGTTTTTTTCTTCTTTCACACATGATTTATTGTCAATGGTTATCAACGCGTGTTCGAAAAAGTAAATACTCAGGTTTTTTTAATAAAATTAAGTGGAACTGGGATGCAGACAATTAGCAACAATATGCATTTAAGGTTACAGTCAACCTTTTTCCATATTTGACTATACTAGCGGGATGCAATACACACCTTACTGAAATGGACCTGCAATTAACCAAGAGATAATGTTCTAGAGAAGAACTTTTATGCAAGAATTCATGGATCTTCCAATGATACGTAGAAAATTTTCAACAGCATTGTGACATCAAATACAATAAAACTTGCATTCACGAGTTTCTAGTTATAAAAATCGCATTCATTGTAGTATATTATAATAGTAATATTCTTTTTGTCAATTTTGTTCTGTACTTTAAATTTTATAAAATAACTACATATTGATAGGCTTAAATATCTTTGAAAAATAATAATTAGAAATTTTTATAGTATCAAATATTTATTATGCCCATTTAACATCATAAAGGTCCTAAATTTTAGGGTCCCCGCATAACAAATCTTTCGGCAAAAAGTGAATTTTTGTCTTGTCTTTAACGCTTACACCCAAAAATAACAACCATAGTGTTAAAATTATTTTAAGAAATTAAAACTGTTAGTGAACTATTTTTCGTGTTTTAGTTTCTTACAAAGTAGCTAGGTTATTTTGTGTGATATTAAATAGATATAATTTTACTGCGCTGAGATGAGAAGTGCCAAATATTTAAAGAGTACCTTTTCAGACAAATTTCTTCGCCACATTTTTTTTTCTAACGATATTGAAATATTTTTCAATACAGGAATCTGTGGTGATCCCCCAGGGCCACGCCTTGAACACCAAGATTAATTTGAGGCAAAGAACCACTAAGAGCCATTTTGAATAATAAGAATATTTATTTATTATTATACTTTTCTCAAAAAAATCTCTGATAACATATAATAATATAATGTTACGTCACTTAAAGGGATTTGCCTTTATATTAAATTAAATTACTAAGAATGCACATAAGGGGTAATGGAAAGCTAAAATCTTATTCTTTTGACAATTAGAGATTATTACATTTTCAAATTGTATAGATTTTAACCTTTCTAAAAATACCTTACTTTAACCTCTAGGGTATTTAGAAGCCCTTAAAACGTATTTTTAAATAATCGTTGAATTTGGGCTACACCCATTTTAATGGCGAAAATTGTAAAAAAATTACTTTGTTTTTGCTTAAAAGTGTAACGACTGATATAAACCAAGACATGTATCTTTTATTTGAAATTGAGCCTTTTATTTTTTTATTTCCTAGCCGATTAAATGTTTCACTGTATACATTAAATCAATTTATCTCAAAATGTAAATTTTAATGTGCGATGTACCTTTTCTGAGAAACTACAGTTCACAGATATGTAAATTTTTTACGAATTATTTATAATGATGTCTAATATATACTAAAATGAGCTTTTTGCAAAAAACTCAAAAATTTAATTTTTACAATTTTTTAAAATAAAAAATGGGTCGAATTTCGCAATATTTGATAAAATATTTCATAATTTATTAAAAAATTCAAAATTAGCTAAAAGCTCATTTTAGTATAATGAGAGAGGTGTACTTTAATAGTATGAAAAATTTCAAGCATGCACATAAAACAGATTTTGAGAAAAGGTACATCGAAAACAGCCAATTTAACATTGTCAGTAGAGAGGGAGAGAGAGCTTTCCAACTCCCCTTAATTAATAATAAAGCTTTAGCTCAAGCAAGGTTTACCGAAATATGAGATCCTAGAAATACACGTATTCGAATTCTTAACTTTCATTAACTTTAACTAAATCGCTTAAACTGACGCTTATTTTAAGCGTACGTGAATTATATTTACCGCTGGCTTATATCAGCTTTCTGGTACGTCTCACAGCACGACGTCTTCACGAATCTAATCTCCTTGAATCTTCTAGTAATGCGTTTAAAGTTACTGGCTCAATAGCCGTCCATCATCTCGGTTGCTACCTCGCAACGCTCGACTTAAATACCTTATCTAATTTAAATATCCCGTACATCTTTTTGGAGTTGATTGGAAATAAACGCGAATTATATTCCCCAAATGAGAGACGCCTAAGAAGATTAGTGGAAAGGTTCCGTACAAATTCGTCACAAATCGCATTACAATAAATGTTTTGATAAACGAATATAATAATACAGCAAATTTGAAATAGCTAATCCATTAACTCAACTCACAAAATTCCATTGACATACAAATCTCATACCTGATTAACCCTTTGATTGCCGATTGAAAGACACAAATAAGCAAATTGTTCTCTGAAGTAAGTAAATCCTCCATAAACACTGTCAATGTGTTTTCTACTAGATTCAAAAGCCTTTAGAATACTCTTACTGATAGCAGCGGAAAGATAAGAATCGTACTTTGGAAGGACGGACATATACGTCCGGGGAACTCAATTCTTCAGTTGAGCAAGACGGATATATACGCTGGTGGCATTTAAAGGGCTAAAAATTTTAACTCCAAAGATGTAAATTGTGTAGTGAATATAATATAGATAACTGAAAACAAAACCATGTTTAAGTTCAATATTAAATATTTAAAATAAATCGAAAAAATGTACTATATGAATCCTGTACTTTTCTTTAAGTTGTATTCGAGTTGAAAATTTAAAAATTCCAAAAACTACAATTGAATTGACTAATATAAAAATGCCCACGAGAATATCAAAAAATAGATACAAGTAGATGTAGGAGTTTTTCTGCGATCTTTATTTCAACTTGAAAACTTTCAGAGAAATGTAACATTCATGCTATATATTTTCAAAAATCTACTTCTAAAAGTAGAAGTGAATGTAATACGAACAACCTGAACAAGCTTTCTGTTTTACATACAGAATTCATTAAAAGATTCTTTTGAATTACTTTAACCGAGTTACTATTCAGATTTCTTCAGTATGCAGATTCTCATCTTTAAGGACAAAGAACTCCAAGGGAAGATTTTCCGATAACTCAAACAAAGTCATTTTTTTTGTTTAAATGTCGGATTAAAGAATTAAAAGAATTGAAATTTGCTTTTCCTTTGCTTAGAATAATGAAGTTTCATCAAGAGTATGAATTGACAATGAGGTTAGAAGGTAAAATTCAATTGATTTAAATCTTTCAACGTTCTTGTCTCGTTTTTCTACTTTTAACGTAGTTGAAAACCTTGATTAACGAAATAGATTAAAACCATCGACGTGTTTTCTGAAAAAAACCTTTGTTAAACCTTTTTTCTAGAAAGGGGAATTTCTAGCTGTTTTCAACTTCAAATAATCAGTATCAAATAAATTATGTCTTCGTTACTAGTTAAACCCATGCACAATATTTTCGAGCATAAAGAAAGCAGTTAATTGACTTTCCTGTAAGGTTCTGAATGTTTAGAAATCTCCATTACCTGTGACAAGCTTCAAAATCCCAACAAAAGGTTCACGATTCAAAAAAACATCTATTCATCTCTCTGAGACCAAATTTAGCTCTTTCCTTTATTCCCAAAACTACACCCTTCCCAAATTTTTAACTTATTACACTTTAAGACAATACAAGTAACATAAAAAAGAATAAAAGTCAATTCCTACTTAAGTCAACAAAGAAAAATGCTATTTTAGTTAATAAATTTAACTAATGAATTGATATTTGAAAACACTGTATCGACATGAAGTGTCATCCACTACAAATTTTAAAAAATGTATTTAAAGTCAAGAAATATTCGTTAGAAAACTTATTAGCGCCATCTCTTAGTGGTAGTTCTAATTTCGTCTGAAACAATGCAGAATAAATTTAAAAATTCAAAAATAAAATTTAATTAACGAATAAATATTTGAAAAACTGTATTACATCAAGTATCATCCACTAGAAGTTTAAAAAAAAGGATTTGAACTTCTGTGGATGAATAAAAAGTATTTTATAGACGACTGAAAATTTGATCAAGATATATATATTATATATATATATACATCAATAAATTATTTTCTATTCTAATGACAGATTATGAACAGTTATTACATCAATCAATAAATTCTTTTCTCCATATTGACTACCTATGACAGATTTGAACAGTTATTAAGCTGGGCTGCGGTAGCCAGTTCGTCAATCTACGCGGGCATGTCATGAGTACAACACCAAAAGCTGTTATCTCGTTTTTAGAGCGGCTCCGTTGGTGTGGTATATTGACGGATACCTATCACCGCATGGTAATACGTGGTTGACGTGTAGCTGAACAGTGCGACGTTAATATTTCAACTCCTCCCTAAGCTCTGACAATGCGAACCTGTACTGGGATTTGATTTTGCCAAGAGAATTCCCCATATGGATCTTTTACATGCCGTATAATCATACGACATGGTCGCTGTTGATTTTCTGCATCATGAAAATCCATTGACTTGAGCTGGGGTTGAACCCGCAACCTTAGGAACAGAAGGCCAGCGACAACCCAAACACGCCACCCATCCGACATTAATAGATCTATACATATATATAAAGGAGAAGAGCGACTCACTCACTCATTGACTGACTGATTGACTAATCACGATATCTCCGGAACTATTAAAACTAAGGATTTGAAATTTAGTAGGTAGGTTCCCTTCATGGAGTAGACATCATCTAAGAACGGATTTTGCAAAGATCGAAACCCAAGGGGCATTACGGAAGGTTAAGAGGCGTTATAGATGATTATTTCCATTATTAAACTATTAGATGCACAGTCTTGAAACTTGGTACACTGATTTTTCTTTCATAAAGTAGAGATTCCCTACATAATGATTTTTACGAAACTCGACCTCCAAGGGGCGTTCTGGGGGCTTAAGGGGCGTTATAGATAATTATTTCCATCTCTAAACTATTAGACGCACAGTCTTGAAATTTGATAAGCAGATTCCATTCATTGAGTAGAGATCCGCTACAAAATGGGTTTTGCGAAATTCAACCCCCAAGTGGTGTTGTGGAGAATTAAGGGGCGTTATAGGCAATTAACTTTTTTAAAGTATTAGACATAAAATCTTGAAATTGAGTAAGAAAATTCCATTCATTGAGTAGATATCTGCTAGATGATGGGTTTTGTGAAAATCGTTTCCTAAGTGGCGTTGCGGCGGCTTAAGGCGCGTTATAGATAATTATTTCCATTTTTAAACTATTAGACGTACAGTCTTAAAATTTGGTAAGCGGATTCTTTTCATGGCGTAAAGATCCGCTGCAAAATATTTTTAGGGAAAATTAATCCCCAAGGGTGACTGAGGTGGATTAAGGAGCGTAATATATAAATATTTCCGCTTTTCAACTAATAGACCCACTGGCTTGAAAATTAGAAGGTTTGTTCCGTTCATGGAATAAAGTTCCTTTTACAAAGAGTTTTGCGAAAACGGACCCCCAAAGGTGTGGGGTTGCGAGGGGTTAAGGCGTGTTATAGAAAAATTCCTGTTTTTGAATTTAACCATTTTACTTGAAATTTTTTGAGCACGTTTCTTTAGTTTAATAGAGTTCCACTAAGAAGGGATTTTACCAAAACCAACTCCAGGGGGAAGCGAGGAAAGTTATTGGGGCGTATTGATAGACAAAATTCTCGTTTTTGAACTGCTAAGACTATAATAATAAAATTTGGTTTGCATGCTACTTTTGTTGAATTGGAATTCGCTGCTGTCAACGAGGTATTGATGATAAAAATTCCGTTTTTGCTCTGTTAGATTTAGACTTGAAATTTAGCACGCATGTTTATTTTAGGGAGTAGAGATCTACTGAAAGTTGCTTTGGTGGAAATCCACTTTATTATTAGGTTAAGTGAGCGCAAAAAATCTTTCTACTTCTATTTTAGATATAAATATAAATTTGATATTTTAATTTATGTCCTTTTTATTTCAAGAGGCGAGAGTTACAGCTATAAATTTATTTTTCAAGCAATCGAATTCTTAATGCTAAATATCAGTAATTCATATATATGCAAACAGTATACATTTATACAACATCGTTAAATACCCAGTGAAGCGGGAGGGTAACGGCTAGTAAACACATATATATAGGGAGAAAGTGAACTAA
Organism: Trichonephila clavipes; assembly: GCA_019973935.1. Classification (NCBI taxonomy): domain Eukaryota; kingdom Metazoa; phylum Arthropoda; class Arachnida; order Araneae; family Nephilidae; genus Trichonephila; species Trichonephila clavipes. The sequence continues at coordinate 26,936 of BMAU01015731.1, forward strand.
TAGAGTAAAAATTTAAAAAAATGCTCTTAAAAGGAGTTAACAAGCATGATCGAAATTCAAAGAAACGGTATATCTGTTTCGGAGATACAAGATGTAATTTTCAAGTTCGCTTGAGTATGCGACACGCGTAAGTCAACTTTTGAGTTCAGTGCATACCGTGTTATAAAATAATTACTAATGGCGCTAAAAATTCATTTCTACACGCTCAATTATGTTAATTATATTGTTTCTTATCGGATTGTGTCACAAGGAAACCCTTTCAAAGCTTTTAAAAAACTGGGAGTTTGAGAAACTCCACAATGATTGGGCTCTAAGAAAATGAATGGTCTAGTGAGAGTGAGTGAATATTAACGTCGCGCTGTGTTAAGCTACGTAAGGGCTTTTGGCGATGGACCACGTAATTTTGAGCCATGGTCAAGTGACGTGGACGACACCTGAGCTGGCAACCCCCCTCTCCTAACTACCACACAACACCAACGGCAGGACTTTTCAGCTCTCGACAGATTTAGCGTGCATCGCTGCCCTACACAGCGGGTCTTTAGTGGTACTGGGCTCGAACTCGTGATAAAGCTAGCCAGGTTCCGATACCTATACCACTCGGCTACCGCGGCCACAAAAAATGAATGGTCTAATCGGCAGATTAAATAGAGCATATTGATTCTAAGGATGATACTGTTGTACGCATCTTATGAGGTGTATACAATAAGGCATAGCGCCAGCGTTCATCAGACTCATGAAAGCTTAAATGACCCGGATCAAGAGAGAACCGATGGGTAGCAAGACATCCAAGTACTGATCCAACAGCCACTTTTACAGATATCCAGCTGACAATGGTAACCTCTGTCTCTCATTCCATAAATAATAGCACTATTTGTCGAGAGCTTAATTGCGGGAGACTTAACTCCAGTCATTGCGATGAAGGCTGTTAAAAAGCCTTGGATCGTAGAACGATTGGAATAAAGTCCTGTCAGACTGACTTGAATGACAGCGTTGAATTGCTCGATTGGTCTTAGCCAACACGTCTCGCTTCTGTCTTGGTGGAGAAGACAATCGAATTACTATGTGGAGACAAAGGAGTCAGCGCTCAAATCCACGGTTCTTAAGTAAAATTACACGTCCATAACACCTGGTACCATGATGTGGGATGAAATAGCGTATGATACCAAATCACCTTTAGATTTCGTTAAGGAACCTCTCTGAAAAATATTTACACGCCGGCCTATACCATATAACCCTACTATCTCCATTGTAGTCCACTTCCATATTTTGGAGGAATGTTTCCGGATTTCTGATTATCTCCAAATGTGAATACCTTTTACAGAACACAATTATTTTACTTGAAAATAAAATTATGAGTAATATTATCATTTATTTTAATTCTGTAACTCGTAACGAATCTGAACGGAATCTTTCCATTAATCTTCTTAGGCGTCTTTCTGGGGAATATAATTCGCGTTTATTTCCAATCAACTCTAAAAAGAAGTTTGGGATATTCAAATTAGATAAGGTATTTAAGTAGAGGGTTGCGAGATAGCAAGAGAGATGATGGTAGGCTATTGAGCCAGTAACTTTAAACGTATAACTAGAAGATTCAAAGAGATTAGATTCGTGAAGACGTCGTGCTGCTAGACGTACCGGAAAGCTGATATAAGCCAGCGGTAAATATAATTCACGTACGCTTAAAGTGAGCGTCAGTTTGAGTGACTTAGTTAAAGTGAATGAAAGTTAAGAATTCGAATACGCGTGTGTTTCTCGGATCTCCTATTTCGGTAAACCTTACTTGAGTTTGAGCTAGATTATTAATTAATTGTATTCTTAGTAATTTAATTTAATATAAAGGCAAATCCCTTTAAGCGACGTAACATTATTGTATTATATGTTATCAGAGATTTTTGAGGAAATTATAATAAATAAATAATATTATTCAAAATGGCTCTTGGTGGTTCTTTGCCTCAAATTAATCTTGGTGATCAAGGTGTGACCCAGGGGGTCATCACAAACTAGTCTTATATTTCTTTGAAATTATGAATAAAACTTATTAGCCATTTTTTCGTGTATACAAATGAACCCTTAAACAACAATAAAGCTTAAAAACATTTCAAATAGCATTTTTGTTAGAATTATGCACATCTCCACAAACAAAAGTAATTTTAGGTACTAAATAGATAAAGGTCTTCTCTAGCATACAAAAAGAATTCATGCGTATTGTATTAAGATATAAATTATATGTTGAAATATAATTTATTTCATAAAATCGTATTACAGTTTGCTGTTAAGAAATATTCTCAACTCTATAGGTCTTGAAGAAAACAATTTCTATGGTTTATTCGAATGTCAGACATATTCAAAAAATACATTACATGGAAAAGATATTCGATTCTAGCATTTTCTACACAAGGAGAATATGTTTTCAAATTGTTGCCAGAATTTTCTGTTTAGAATTATTATTGAAAACGTGCAGAATTCAACAGATGTTGGCGATGTATCGTGTGTTTTTATTTCTACATGAAAAAAATGGTATGTTGCTAGGTCACTGCACAACAAAAAAATCTTTCAATCTAAAATATATCCCTAAAACAATGTAAGATATAGGTTTGATCTTACTGGAATAAAAACGGGGCGTCACAATTGTGTTTTTCGTTCATAGAAAAATGAGATGACGCAGTAAAGGATATGCAATTTTTGTTTCAAATAGGATTGCTCGTCTGTTTTCATCCTCCAGATAATTCTATTGTTTCAAATTACTGTTCTTGTAAATTTTTATTCTATATTAAATTTCTAATGGTTATTCTATATTGTGAATTTCTAATTGTTTTTCTGTATTGAATTTCTAATTTTTATTGTATATTGATTTTCTAATTGTTATTTTATATTAAATTTCTAATTGTAATTCCATGTTGAATTTCTAATTGCTATTACAGCCACCCCACCTAGTAAGGTGGTTATAACACTCGGCTTGTAATCGAGGGGGCTCGAGTTCGAATCCCGAATAAGGCATGGATGGATGTATCTTCAGGAAAAGAAGTCGGACTTTCACCTGAAATGGAAACCCGTCTCGAATGTAAAGCAGCGCACTCCTTCTGTTATATGCTAGGATCATCGTTTGTAATAAAACGTCTATATTTTTTTATGTTTTTATTGTATGTTTCTGTTCATCTACCTCTCGTCTTTGGTATATATCCAGTATGAAACACGACAACAACAACAATTGTTATTATATATGCAATATTGTTAATCTGCATATATATATCAGAAAATAATTTATGATATTCAAAAAATATAATTAACTTGTAAATAACTTCATAAACAAAACATTAATAAATGTCAAAAAGCATTCTAGAATATTACATTAAAGTAAAATGAAATATAAAAAGACAAACAAAATAAGATAAAGATTTAGAAAGCTCCTTGCGCTTTGTCGAGAATGGAGAAAATTAAAACAGTAGGTAAAAAAAGAGTTCATATACTTGAAGATTTAATACAACCACAGAAAATAAAATATTTGAGCTTAAAAGCACTTTTTAAGAACTTGATTTTTGTCGACGTCAACGATAATAAGAAAGTCCATTTCAGAACTACAAATCCAACCACGAAGCATTTTTATTTGTTGTTCTCATTTCACAAAGACTTAAGCATTACATGAGGAGAGAAATGACTTTAAATCCTAGAAGTTATAATCTTAAAAGCACTTATGATTGTTTTTGAAATAAAAAAATTTATTTAATCTTTTAAGATGCGGTAAAGATAAAATCAATGTATAAGCATAACGGAATCCGTAGAGAAATGGGGGTTGATTTTAAGACCATCTAAGTAGTAATGTAAGTTTGGAAGGGTATGACTTAAATAGGAGTGACTTCATTAAAAAAATAACTAATAAAAAGGCTCATAAATAACTATGAAAAATAAATACAAAATTCTTCCTTTAAATGAACACTCTCTCTCTCTCTCTCTCTCTCATCTCTTAATAGTCCATTATTCCTTGAAATTAAATAATGCACAAACAAGTAGACTAACCAAAGTTTAGAAAGTTTCTTCTGCCGAAACAACAAAATTCATTATTATATGGTATTTCATTCAAATTTATAAACATGATTTTCCATTGTATAAAAATGTTTTAAAAGAGTTTTGTGTGTGAATGTTGGTTTTATTAAGTCAAACTGGTCACAAAATAAAACTTCCTTCAAATTAGGGAAGAAGTCGCCCCTTACGGGTGACGATTAAGGTGTCCAACTACGTTCGGAACCGTGATTTTTCAAAAGCGTATAAACGGATAATATTTAGGATATTTAGTGTTACTTAGATTAGAAAAAGTACATAGCATTGCTTTCAGAATATTATTACAATTAAAAATTATTTAAGTACAATATTTTGACAAAAAAATGAACATAGAATGACCAATTTTCAAAACATTCTCTTGTTATGAAAAATGCTTCTATTACAATAATATTTTGCCTGTATATAGCTCGGACATTTGTACAGAGGCTGAACTAGAATTTTTGAAATATATTACTTAGAAGTGGATTTATACATATTTTACTACAACATAGGGGAGAAATTTTAAGGAAAGAACATTGTGTGATAATTATTCTAATTCGTGGTAACTCTGAAAACAATGTGAGTTTTTTCTGAAATTTCTTTACTTTGTATAAGCAAAAAATATTATTATTATAGAAGCATTTTTATAGAAGGAGAACGTTTTGAAAAAGGTTGTTCTAAGTTAATTTTTTTTTTCCCAAAATACCGTATTTAAATAATTTCTTTTGTCATAATGTCCTTAAAACAATTTTGATACATGTATTCTAAACTAAATTGCACTAAATATCATCAATATTATCCATTTATGCTCTTTTTAAAATCACGCGGTTCCGAACTTAGTCGGATATCTTAAGCAAGTTGGCAGCAAGAGAGTTACAGAGATTTTATAAGTGTTTGCACTATTTAATAGAATTAATAGGATATTTATTGAATAGGTTTTATTACTCCTAGGGTTTAGTTAGCAGAGTGCATTCTCAAAATTGTTAAAGGCTAAACAAAAGTGCTTAATTTTGTATAATAAATGTTTTCTACTCAAACCCTCTCACTGCCGTGGTCAGAGGACCGTGACAGCTCTAATGATGAAGCTTTAACATGAAGACAACTAGTTTGTGGTCCGATGGTCATTATTAGTAGTATATATAATATCCTTTCTTATAAATCCTTTAAAAAGTACTTCTAGTTCCAATAGTTAAAATGCAAAACTTAAAAAACCACAATTAACTGATTCATCATAAAGATATTCAAAAAGAGACCTTTTTGAACAGGCGTTCTTCAGAACTTTTATGTAAAATATGAACTCTCTCTTCTCTCTGGGCTAATTTCTAAATGATGATTCAGTAACATAAATTGAATTTTAAAGACTGTAAGAGGTAAACGTTAATATCAAAAACTATTATGATGAAGAAATTTTACATTTTCATTTTTCCTAATCACAGTAATACTCTTAAAAATAGACATTAAAGAGGTTTGGTTTATCATTAACAAACATTTATGATGTGATCGTATGACATCAAATTCGAAGTACAAGCTGACATTTTTCCCCTTCAAAGTAATATTAAGCGAAAACCATTTGGGAGGACGTTTTGGACGTTGACGTATCATCAATTTACAGGAATAATCCCAAATACAAAGAAAAAAGCGAGAGACTTTCATCCATTTAGGTGACAAATCTATTGTTAATAGTACAAAAGCATCATCAGTTTTTTGAGATAATTAACCGGTTAAGGAAGGCATTCCGTCAACGACAACAGTATGGTTTCCCAAAATTGTTATTTTAAATAATACGTTTAGAGATTAATAAAACATTGAGAGCTTTTTAGCTCTGCAATGAAAATATTCATGGGATTTGAAATTTTACTAAGAATTAAAAAAAAATAGCAAATTGATAAGGTATCCGACTAGGTTGAAAAAGTGCTTTTTAGGTGTTTGATATTAGGTGTTATTTGGGTCATTAGGAAAAATCAGAAATTAATTATTGAGGAAGAAGGACTAATATATAAAACTAGAGAGTTTTTTAAGTTCTTTTTATATCATTTACTTTATCTAACTAATAAAAATATTGTTTTAATTCGGTTTTTGAAGAATGAACTTTTCATGATAATTTGTGCATGAAAAACAGGATATCTTCTAAATAATCCAATCAAATGCAATGAAATTTATAACATATACGTTATGGGTCCTGCAGAGTGTAACAAACCGCAGGTTTTAAGACAGCTACATTTAGTTACATTTTACAGCCATTTGTAGCTTAGAACATGCAGTAATTTTGATGAAAAATCATGACCATCAAATTTAAATGCTAATAAAATACTTATTTCTTAAAACATTTTTTATCCTGCGGTTTGTGACACTTCAGAGGGATCAAGAAGTATATCAATGACGTTAAAATTGCATAAGGTGCAATTTATTTTTATTTATCACGTTTTTCTTAAATTAAAAAATTTTGCTAAATTTTCCTAAAAATAATTTTTTTTTAAAAAAAAAAAGGGCCGATACATGTTATTTATTCAATAATTATGACTTTTTAAGCCTATTTATGTTTTTTAAAACAATAAAATTATTCAGAAAATAATTTTTTGAAAAATTTATCTCCGAACCTAGTCGGATACCAATGGGAAAAAAAGAATGAGTGAGTTTTTAACTTCACGCAATAAAGCAACACGAGGGCTATTGGTGACAGACTTCGTAGTTTTAAATCTTGATCAACACCCTCCTCCTCCTAACTACCACACCACATCAACGGGAGGGCATCGAGACTCGATAGTTTTAATGTGCACCAGACTTTCCACAAGTTGGATCTACAAAGGTACTAGCACTCAAATTTGTGACACGCTGGCCACAAGTCCGTTACCACGATCACTAGTCTACTGGCTCGTCTTTAGTGGCACCAAAACTCGAGCCCGCGACACTCCAACCACGAGTACGTGACCATAACTGGGAAAAAGGAATTAAAGAATTTGTTACTTTTCAACATACGAGTATGATGTCACATATTGAATTTTTCTTAACAAATATAAGAGGTGCAATTGAATTTGATGATATATTGGTATTATGATCGATGGAAAATTGCTGTAGACATATTTTGCTAGTATTTCGACAATTTGATCCCACACCTCCCCCCCGCAATGAGTTTGCTTGTTTTTATCTCATAAATATTTTATTTATGTTTTTATTTATTTATTTATTTATTTTTGAAAATTTTATTTCTAATTAGCAATCTATTATCCCTTACTGTTTTATTTCTAAAATTTTTTAATTATCCATTACTGTTTTGTTTCTGAAATTTTTGAATAAAAAAAATTCAAAAAATTATCAATTTTAGCTTAAAGGGCTGAATAAATAAGAATATATACTAATCTAATGTCGAAGGTATTTTAAAATTGTTTTAAAACATGAATGATTCCGGTAGTTATAAATAGCAAGACTAGAATGTTTAAAATATATAAATGAAGGAAAGAAGTTTTTAGTAACCTAGAAAATATTCAAAATCAAGCAGTTGTTCTTTCTAGGCCTAGAATGGATATATTCAGTCCCATATATTGTTAAGGTAACTAAAAAACTTTTAAAAAGCTGAAGAACCTTGATGATATAAGAAAAACTGGAATCTAGGTGCAGTGTGTGAATATTAATGTCGCACTATTCTGTTATTCGAGGGCTTTTTGCAACGGACCTCGCAAATTTGAATCATAGTCAAGTGACGGGGACGTCATCTCAGCTAGCAGCCCCCTCTCCTTCACCATACCAACGGGAGGACGTTTGAGCCTCGACATATTTAACGTGCATCGTCCCTTTCTGTACGGTGGATCTTCAGCGGTACTAGGCTCGAACTCATGACACGCCGGCCGCGAGACCGTTACCTGGACCACTAGACTACCACGGCCGATATCTAGGTGTATGAGATAACATTAAATCAAATATTATTGGGGGGAAATATTATAGAAGGGCACGAAGTAAATAGATACGTATTGGATGCATCGGGATTTCAAAAATATATCGAAAATGTTCATCTTTTTCTGTTGATTCCTTCAAATTTAATAGGCAGAAACTAAGCTATTTCAAAAACTTAATAAAACTCTTTGAAAATTTAATTACAAAAAATACTATATTATATATATATATATATATATATATATATATATATATATATATATATATATATATATATATATATATACATTGTTTTTTATTTGTCAGAATATGTACTTTTTTCATTTGTCATAATATGTGCTTTGTGTTTGTGATTATAATATGTGATTCACTTACTCATTTACGTAATTCACTCATATATAGAGCTATCTCCCTCCCCCTACTCAGTCTGTATCATTCTGTAAAACCCCTTCCGAGAGATAGAAACATGCCACAAGAATTCCTAAGAATCCAGGAATTTGCAAGCCATTAGAACCAAGGAGGATAACTCTAGTTTGCGCAGGGTGACGAATTAGCATAAAAATCTTCGCGCCTTAAATAGGAGAGCCCACTTTTTCGGGAGTAGAAAATGCTAGAGACATTTCACTCCAAAAAATCTCGTACTTGGAGTTGCTGGCACTCCCTCTTCTATTTCAGTGAACGATGCAGATGAATTTCATTTGTTAAACGCACTAATGAACCGCTACTCCGCCCGGGCATGACTTTCATTAAACTTGTATAAATTGTATTTCTTAAGGTTGTGACAAATCTGTACGGAACCTTTCCACAAATATTCTTAGGCGTCTTTTGGGGATTATAAATTCGCTTTATTTCCAATCAACTCTTAAGAGGAGAACGGGATATGCAAAGTAGATATGGTATTTAAGTAGAGCGTTATAAGTTAGCAAAAATGAAGGCTATTGAACCAGAAGCATTAGAGTCAACGTTTGGAGGATTCAATTGGATTACGATAGTGAAACATTACTGCTAGTATGATACGAAGGGATCTTAAGAAGTTAATATACCTGTGAAGATATCAAAGTATTACCAGGTGATATACTAGTTTAATATCGCTTAAAACAAGCGTTAGTTTAATAAAATTAGTTTAAGTTAATGAAAGCTAATAATTCGAGTTCCGTGTATTTCTCAGACCTCCTATTTCGGTAGACCTTTTATTAATCTTACGCGTAGTTATTGATTAATTTCATATTTCGTAATTTAATTTAATATTAAAGGTAAATCCCTTTTGTTTGACGTAACATAGAAATATTATCTGTCATTAGAGTTTCTAATATTTGAATCAAGTGAATAAATATAAGTTATTATCATACAAATGGCATTTGGTCATTCTTTGCCTCAAATTAATCTGGGTATCCAAGGTGAAACCCAAGGGGGTTCTCACAAGGTATCTGACTACTTGTGACAACTTTTTTCGGAAAAAATGGAGAGATGGGGACTTTTTTTGTGATTTTTATATTTATTTAGTAAATTTTAAGGAAAAATTCCTAAAATTAAAAGCAGAAAAAAAATTATTATTATTAAAATGGAAAAAAACCTAAAAATGTACAAAAAGTGACATACACGGAGCCCACTCTATACAAAAATTTTATGAAAAAACTCAATTTTTCAATTTTGATGTGGTTCTTTGTTATTCATGTTTGAAATGACCTACAGGATACGAGATATTTTAATTTTCACAAAAACTAGAGAATTGTATCTTAGTGATTATACGAAATTTCTTTAAAAAACAGGGATTATATTCACATAAAGGACTGTAAATTTTGAAATAAAACAGTTATTGATAAATCTGAAGATCAAAACACTTCTACTGTCCCACAAAACATGCACAAAAAATTTCAGCAAATTATTTTTACAACTTTTTAAGCAATCGCTGTCCCCGTTTGAGCTTTTGGGGAAAAAAAACATTTCGAGTAAAACGCAATTTAAAGTTTGACATCTTGTGTAAGTTATGGCATCTGCTTTTACTAAAACACTTGTAGTTTTTGTTCTAGTGAATCGAAAATAAAAAACTTGGTATTTTTATTAAGCTAATAATATGGCCTGTAAAATAAAGCCATTAATAATTTGTCAATTTTTGAAAAAAATCATGAATTTAGGGAAGTCGGATACCTTAAATAAATGTATTATATTTTATGTTACTGATTACAAAACCAATATTAAAAGAGTTCTAATAATATATTAAAAGAAAGGAGGGGAAAATTTTCACACGAAACAAATTTCTCACATACTTGAAGAATAATTTGTTAAGAAAAAATATGAGACAATTAGTTTATAAATCGTTACTGTTTAACCAGTTAACTGTGATTGACGAAAGTATATTCGTCATGCAGAATTTGCAGGATTTTATGTATTGACGAGTATATTCGTCATGGAGAAGTTACAGGATTTTATGTATTGACGAGTATACTCGTCATGGAGAAGTTGCAGGATTTTATGTATTGGCGAGTATATTCGTCATATGTAAAAAGTAGTGACCACATTGACTATTTAAACTGTAATTTCTGAGAAAAACAAAACTTCAAAATTCTTAGAATAATTTCTCAAATTTCAAGATGTTTAGAATATTTTCAAGCCAGTCTGGAGTAAAACAAATAAAAATAAAAAGTATAAATAATTTAAGATGATTCATGCATCCCCGTAGTGCACAGGCTGAAGTTCGCATAACAAATTCATTTATGTGCTATGATAATGTTTTTTAGATGTTAGCCTAAAAAAGGAAAGAGCAAAAGTCGGAAAGTTGATTGAAATAGGGTTCCTTCTGGTATGGTCAGCCATGGGACAAATGCGTGATGGCGACCAAGAGCTGGGCCCATTGATAGCTGTTGGCTTGAAGTTACCTATATTTCGAGAAATGTAAATATTTTATGTTCTATTTTTGATGTTAGAACCATGTGCTGACATTATAGCCCAATGCCGTGCTAACTAAAGAACAGTTTTTTTATTGAGGTGGGAAAAGGAAGAATGGTTTCTGGTAAGAAGACTGATCATCGCTACAGCACCTCTCCAGAACTTCCTTAGTGTCAAGACAAGTAGAAAATACCTTGTCAAAGAAGGAGGAAGTAAATCTGTGTGTTTAGATTACAGTCCGAGAATTTTGAGGGTCTCTAAAATTCATAGATATCAGTAAAAACTTAAGATCGGAAGGATCATCGGTCTCAGGAACCCACGACCAAGCTAAATTGTTTTATAGCCCCGTACACAGCCCCCTTCCATAGTATAATAAGTATCAGTAACAAAAAATTGGCAATTTTATAAAATAAATCCATTTTTTTATCCAATATTTTAATAGCGCAACTTACTCGGTGATTGACGAGTATACTCGCCATCGCTTGATTTTCGTGACACACACAATTACGCATTCTCAAACTGGATTGCCACAGTTAATTGGTTAAATAATTATACCAAACAGCTCAAACTTTTAAATTACTTTAAATTGAGGAGTAGTATTATTTTCTTTCTTAATTATTTAAGAGAAAATAAAAGGGAACGGTATATGAAACTCAGTCGATTCATAAATTTTACACAGCTACTTTTTTTTTTACCAAAACAATTTTAACCATAAACTTTAAATTATCTCTAAAAGAGGGCACATTGTTATAAGTAACTTTACCTTACACACTTTTTCAATTGAAAGAATCTTCATTTCGAACTGAATTTCAATTTCGTAATTAAAAGGAAGCACAAAAAATGTCCACAAAATTGCTCCAAAATACATATCTAACCAAACCATTTTAGTATCAATAGCTTCACTTATAAAACAATCAATTTTGAACTCATTTATTTCAACTTAACCTCTTCTCAATAAAAAAACTGTGTCTTTAAACAAGTACAATTCTCGTTATTAAGGTAAATACACCAAAACACACAGATCTATAATAACATTACAAAAGACAAAAAAAAATATAGTTACTATTATCGTAATCAGGCTGTAAGATGACCTTTGTCGTCCGTTTCGGTTATTTGCCATTCTTTCTCCCTCGATCCCTTTGTCATCATCCCCTTAGTACATTAGCGTTGTCTTCTGGATCTGGCTTGATAAAAGTGAATCGGTCATTTGGTCAGATCTTTTAGGGTCCCTGGGTTGATATAAATTGGATACCTCGAGTAGATTTATAAAGGGAACAAATCCTCTTACTTCTTTGAATGCTGTACATAACAGAATAAAGGGCCAGAATAAGCTTTTTATTAGCTCTCGATGGATCTGTGTCCGTTGCTAAGTTTGTTCTTATATTGATTAGGAGACAGAAAAAGGACAGTAGTTAAAAAGTTGAATTGTAAGAAGTTGATGTCTGGTATTATAAAATACATACTACTAACATCATTGCAAATTGTTTTTACAAAGACTTTACATAGAAAAAAATAGGCTAGTGGTGTTACATACTCCACAAGTCCAAAATATTATATATTTCAATAAATCTATATTTTATTTTTATTTATGAGTTTAAATTTTTAGTTGATGCTATACAGTGTTTCACAGAACCAGAAGTGCGTTTAAACAAAATTTGCTTACGAAAATCGGGAACAACGGCAATCTCGTTTTGGGTCCATTCGGCGAATCTACTTGATGACGTTTTGATGAATTGCCAAACCAAACTGACAATAAATCACTTGACAGCTGTTAAATCGGTCGCCAGTAATTTAAACCTATACCTAGAAAAAAACACTCCTTACATTATATATTTTATAGTATATTTTATTTTCATTTATGAGCTTAAAAATACACCGACAATAAAAACTATAAATGTGTATTCAAAATAGATTAAAGTTCTCTATGAAGTTGTATGACCCCAATTATCAAAAGCAATATTTCCCAACCCGCATCCTACGAGTGAAACTTGTCTTACGAGTCTCGTAAGTCTTTCAGTAATTTCCTGCAACTTTTATTATAATTTAATAACAATAAAGGAGTATTGAAGCGGATTTTTTTCTTTATATGTACTTCCTGTATCGTAAGTATTCTGTTTACGATCCTATTTTCACAAAATAGTTTTATTCTCGTTAGGGAAATATTTTTCATAACTAAGTGGAATGAAATGCAATGATTTTAATTAAAATGCTAGAGCTAAAAAATTATAATACAAAGAGCACAATTTTTCATTTGTTTACAAAAAGACTGCTTACAAAAGAACATTTTTAAAAAAACAACTAACACCTGTAAAATAATATTTTCCACAGAAGAAAACCAAGCATGAATGGATAAATCAGAAGGAGAAATGAAGCTTGCCAATGAAGGAGAAAGAACAACGTACCGACATAACACAGATATAAATTCATTAAAATATAAATTCCTATAGAAAAAGCTTCTAAATGTTTCGTTGCAAATTTGCAGAAGCTTCTTACACAGATATAAACATTTTTAAGCCATTCTGAGCAATGTATTTAAGGTATCCGAATGCATTCAGAACCGTGATTTTGCAAAGCGCATAAATTGATAATTTTCCTGATATTTAGTGTCACTTAGAATTAGAATCTATACATAAAATTGTTTTAAGGACATTTTGACAAAAAAATTTATTTAAATATAATATTTTGGCAAAAAATTAATTTAGAATAATCTTTTTTCCAAATGTTCTTCTTTTGTGAAACATGCTTCAATTATAATAATATTTTGCCTGTATATAGCTCAGACCTCTCTAAAGAGGCTCAACTAGAATCTTTGAAATATATAACTTAAAAGTGGGTTTATTCCTATTTTTATGACAACAGAGGGTAGCAATTTTAAGAAAAAAACGCCAATAATTATTTCAATTGGTTGTAACTCTGAAAATAATGTGAATTTTTCAAAACTTCTAGTTGAACCTCTGTAGAGAGGTCTGATTTATATACAGGCAAAATATTATTATAATAGAACCATTTTTCGCAAAAGGAGAACATTTGGAAAAAAGATTATTCTAAGTTAATTTTTTGCCAAAATATTATATTTAAATAATTTTTTTTTGTCAAAATCTCCTTAAAATAATTTTATGCATGTATTTTAATCTGAGTGACACTAAATATCATGAAACTTATCCATTTATGCACTTTTTTAAAATCATGGTTCCGAACATAGTCGGATATACCTTAAGGTAAAAATATTTCTTAAAGTAAATGTGACACCAAATATTGTAGAAGCAAATTGAGGCAAAATATGAAATGCGTCTAAAGGTATTTTCACTAGGCCTAGACTTCAATGGTTAGGGTAAAAAAAATACGAACGCACACACACACATATTCCAGTTATTAAATATAATGTAATGGTAAATGACATGTGCAGCATGAATTAATGAGTAAATTACTTTAATATTATTTTAAAAAAGTTAATAAAAAATACAACATTTTTAAAGTGCCTATAGCATGTTGATCTACTATAGCTAAGTATTATTTTAAGATATATTCTTCAAAGGCTTTTCTTTTAATGGGGTTCCCCGGGCACCTTACTTCGCAAATTACAATCATAACTAAGTGTTTACCGTTTCTCCATACAGTAAAAGGAATTACTTAATATAGAGAAGGTATTATTTTTAAAATATTCTCGCTATGTGTTAAATCTAATGTGCTTGAAAAATGTATTTCCTTTCTTTACTAACTTTTCCCATTTTATCCTAAAATCTTTGATCAAACTAAATTTTCTCAGATTAAATGTGTATATTTTCTGTTAAGAGAACCGTAATTTTTTTAAATTACTTCACAAATAATTTCCTTTATGTAGCTTTTTTCTCTAAAAACCTAATTTCCTCCATACTTTTAATTTATAAAAAAAATATTAACCTAAATATAAATAACAATGGAAATATTTCAATTCTGATGCAAAAAAGTTATTAAAACTACGTTATTTTTAAATATTAATCATTTATAAAGTCATTTTAAAAATTAATCCATGAAGCTTAATTTTAAAATAGAAATAAAGTTGCAGAAAAAGTTATTAAAACACCTACATCATTTTGCTGGCATTTGAAGCTTTAAATTTGATGAAAATAAGACAAAAAATAATAATGTGTTTCCTTAGGTATTAATTTAAAACTTATTTACCTAAAAGATTTAATATAATTTATTTTTTACTTCACTGAAAAAAAAAAAAAAGAAGGAACAAATTATTCTTTTTTTTAGTCAAACTAATGCAATTACAGAATAGAAATTAATTTTAAAGCGTTTTTCCTTTGGGCGATTTTTTTTATAAAATGGGAAGAATTATAGTCGATTTACATGTGAATATTTTATCGTCAGTATTTCAGCCATTTTTGTATTGAATTAGAATATTAGTTTGGTTTTTTGAACAATGTGCGAAAAAAAAAGTTGCAAGACATAACTTTTGCTACAAGAGCACTAATTTTATTTTAAAACGGTTTATAAATCCTCTAGTTAAGAGTTAGAACTACATAAAAGTATTACTTCCTTTATTTGATCACCGACTTAATTTAAGTTATATTGCAAGCATTAATATAAATAATTTGATTTTTTTATTTATTTACCTATCTATACACATTTATTTATCACTTGCAGCATATTTTAATTAATATGTTAATTGAGACTTGTAAGAGGTAAATAAAGATTAGTGTCGTAAAAATCAAAATCATATTAAATTGCGATCATAATATATTTCATATTTCATTCGAAATAAAACCATTCAATAGTATAAATAATTTAATCACTATAGCACTTGAAATACTAATTTATAAAAATACAGCTTTAAGATGAATTCAGTAACTTTGAGAACATAGCACAAAAAAATAAAAGATAAAATCTGTTACACTGAGAATTTGCATTTCAGTGGATTAGTAAATTGTTAACACCACCTAAAATTCTTTGTATAATTAAAAAAATAAAATATTTTTTTTTAAAAATGTAGTTCTTACACTTTTTAGTTTTACTCAGTTTTGTAAGTGCTTTTGTCTTTTGAAAAAATAGATATAAAATATTACTTTAAGTACAAGAAAGGTATGATCCTAATTTTATTTAACGCATTATATTGTGCAATAATATTTATAAGTAAACATAATCGAAAATTGTGTCTGACAGAATGCTTTAAAACCAGATAGGACTTCTGGAAGTTAAATGAAAGAAATAGATCTCACTTTTTGTACAACTGAGCAAGAGTTCATTTTGTACATTATGCTTAAAATTTACTCACATTGTTCGTAAATTATAAAAGGTCTTTGGTTTTTCGAACACACTATGCTATAAATTGAATAAATAGGGTATTCTTAACTTATGTTTTTAAAAGCGAAAAACTTTTGAATGGCATCATAATACATTTATTTTCTTTCAAAAAAGGGTTAAGTTGCCTCCTTATTCATATACATCTTGTAAGAATCTGCCTATTTTGGTTAACAAAAATGATACAATTAACCAACATGACGCATGGACATAGCTTAACGTAGTTCAGCGCAGGTTACACATATTTTTAAGAAACAATGAATAACCGATCCCATTGAGTCATTTAGGCTAAAATTTGTAAATTTGGAGAAAAGGCACAGTAAATTTCGAATTTCTTCAAGAGGTATAATATTTTGCATCGTACTGAAGAAGAACACATAGCCTTGAGAGGACACATTACCCTGAAAAGGACAAAATTAACAAATTTTTTTACTTATTTATTGCTTTAGTTTAGTTGTGACTTTTTTTAAATATGTTTATACAATTTGGTAGCACTAGCTGCATTATTTTGCGAGTTATTTAACTTTTTTGACAGTATGTCGAAGCGAAACCGAAACTAAAAGACGTGGCCTCTGCTTTTTATGCAGGCGCTGTCATCCTAGCCTAAACAATTTCGATTGATTTACTTTTATACGCGATTCTAAAACTGTATACTTTAATTGGAAGAGAAGTGAATTAATTCGATTGTTTTTATGCAAGAGAGAAACTTTATTCCATTTTGCTCTCTTTGCATTCTTTTTTCTTATTCTAAAACCATTAGTATCAAAACAATAGGCGTTTTTCAAAGCCAATTATATAATCACACAATTTATTTCTTTATAATTTTCAATATTCGTTTGAATATCTTTTTATTAATAAGTAAACTTTAATTCATCATGCCTAAACAAAAGCGATCGAGTCTTGTTAGTAAACAAAAAGCTAACAATAGATGGTGTAGTGAACACTACAGTCATGAAACTGGTGTTTTCAGAAAAGATAAAACTTCTATTTCCTCAGAATTACCACAAAGAAATATGAGATGCCAAACTTTAGAAGACAGCTGCTGGAACGATTTAAATTATTATGAAAATTCTGAAGCCCCTCATTATGTGATAAGGGATGTACAGTTTTTAAAAGGACTTTTAAAAACTTATTGTGTGATCTTTGCAAATCGTACTCACTAAAAATTGACGTTGGTGAAAAGCTTGGGGGGGAGGGGGGGATTTTCTTTAAAAATGTCTGTATTTTGCACTTCTTGTGATATAATTAAATCAAGTAACTTTACATCCAGACGAATTTCCGATAATGAAAGTAATGAAAGCCAATCATTTGACATAAACATGCGCATGGTGCAATCATTTTTAAGTTTTGGGAAAGGCTATTTAGCTATGGAAAAATTTTGTATGTTAATGAATATGGATTTACCCTCAAGCAGAACATTCAATACATATAAAAAAGTTATGTAAATCTCTGGTTAGATCTACAGAAAAGAACTTGAATGATGCTCGAAGTCAGGTGAAAAGTGCTTATCAAAATAGTAGTGCCATTACTGGATATAGATGTTACTTTTGATGGCACCTGGCTGATTCGGAGACATTCATCTCAAATAGGTGTAAGGTTGCGTGATTGATCTTCTTACTGGATTTCTCATGGATTTTTTTTTTTTGAAATTATGTCGAAACGCTGCATTGAATGTGAACATGCAAAATCTGGTTTGGGAGAAAATTCAGCAGAATTTCATGTGTGGTATGAAGGCCATATATCTTCATGTGCTATCAATCACGTAGAATCATCCTGTGCCATAGAACAAGAAGCTGCTCTTAAAGATCTGAAGATAGGGGTTTTCGATACATGACACTATTGTCAGATAGTGATGCAAAAACATACCAATATTTAAATACTAAGGAAGTTTATGGTCCTGAGATAAAAATAAAGAAAGAAGATTTCATAATCCATGTTAGCCAGAGGTTAGGTACATCTTTATGAAAAGCTGTTAAATAATGGCGGGCAAGAGGTATTTCCTTGGGAGGGAAATCCCGTGGCAGTTTAAAGGAAGAGACAATTAAAAAATTGTCTCGTTACTATCAAAATGCTATTAGCTCGAACAAAGATGACGTAGATGCAATGAAAACTGCAATTTATGCAATATTGTTTCATAGAATATCAACGGGCCAAAAACCTTAACATCTTAAATGTTCAACTGGGAAAGATTCTTGGTGCTTTTTTCAGGCTGCTCTTGCTCGTGGTGAAGTACCGGGTCCTCACGTAAAGCACATGAAGACACCCTTTAAGGAAGCTCATTTATATAGCCAACATTTTGCCAATATATCAAAGATTAACTTCAAATGAACTTTTTCAGGGATGCATAAGATCTGTGACACAAAATCCAAACGAGAGCCATCACAGCATCATATGGGGTAAATGTTCGAAAGAAACATCATCGATACTACGTCGAGTAACTATTTCTGTTTGTGATGCAGTTTGTGAATTCAAATTTGGTACTAAGAACCATTAGAAAATTTGCAAAAAGAAAATTGGCTTACTTCAAATAAAGTCAAAAACGTTAGCTGTTTGGCGAGATTATTGTAGAGTTTATTAGAGCAAAAGAAAAAGATTGGCAGTGTACGCGATTTCTTGAAAAAAAAGCGGCGAAACGCCTCATTCATTAAAAGAGAAGGAATCACATATGAACGGGGTGGTTTTTAGTAATATTTATTTAGAGTAATTTATAACATGAACTTAAAATGAATGTTTTATAATTTCAAAACAAATTGTTTGTGCATTTGATACATATTGCAATATTTTAATACATTTAATTGTAATATATTTATATAATAATATTTAATAACTTAGAATATATTTTATTGTCTTAAAATATTTACTATGACCTGAATTGTAATATATGTAAGAGTGAATGCTAAGGTTTAGTTATTTCGTGTATTTCATTGACCTTCAAATTTAGATGTTTTTCACGACTTAATATTTTTCATCGTGATCATATATTTAAAATGCTAAGGCTTTTTTATATTCACCGTAAAATTTTGAAACTTTTTCTAGTTGTTTATAATAGTATGTTTGATAATTCTGTGCATGGAATAAGTATTTAGATTTTTACTGTTTTTATAGTGACTAAGAGAAAAAAATTCTAAAAATAAAAGTATCACTCGTAATACCAATTCCATGCACAGAATTGTGGGAAATACTTCCAGGAATATCAGAAAAAATGGCTCAAAAAATATTTAAATTTGTAAAAATAGTAGGAATTTTAATAGTTTGAAATAATTTTAAAAATTTTAGGTAATGGTTTGCTTAAAATAGTATTTTGCTTATGAAATTTTTATTACATATGTGTGCGCGAATACAATACACACATGCAATTTTATTCTTATAACTATCTAAGTAAAATAAATTGTGTACAGGGTACCGTGTAATCTTAAAATAAACGCTTCAGTATATCTCGTATTTTTCAATATTACAGTTTAAAATATTAACATCCCTTTAGTTCTTAATTCAGTTATTTTGATAATATACTATATTTACAGGAAATAGATTTTAAACATTTTTTTTTAAAAAAAAAAACTTAAGGTAAAAAAAATCTTTTAAAGAAATAAACAAAAATAATTATTTTATTTTAATTTCGTTATCAAAAGGTCTAGATAAATAATATGACTTAGAAAGCCCTTATAAAATATGCTGTGTTTCTAAAGATAGTGTATATCGTTATGTCCTTAAGGGATACTTTCTTGCCTGCATTAATTGGATCGGGTAGTCTCATGGATGCCTTATCCGTTCAATAATCTTTGTTTAACTTCATGCGCAATTAAATTAAACAATAAAAGTAGTTCTAATAATTCATAGATCACAATAATGATTTCATATAATTAAGGTATCACAGATTTTTTATGTTTTATCACACATTTATACAGTTTAAATTTTGAATTTATAGGTGTTAAAATCCATATTAACGTCGCTAGCGTTTCATCTCTGCTTCATTATATTTAATAAAAAAAAACTACAAAATTTATTTTTATCTCAACTCACTTGGGATTTATTTTCATTGCAATTACGTTTGTGTATACAGTGTATCCCAGGATTATTGGGACAAACTTTAAGGGGAGATAGGGGACATCACAAAGATTCAGATTTGCATAGCAACCCTTGGTTGAAAACATCATAAGGAAGTAGTGTGACAGGTACAAGAAACGAAGATACATAAGAGTGAGATCATCTGAAATATTTATTGGTCAGAGATATTACATGTTCTGTGGGTAGATGATACGTGAAAATGTCACAAAAGATTTTTCAAATTTTTCACCATAGCTACCGATGCACGTGCGTTACACCGACGTCAGACCAAGGTAGCAGCTGTTTTAAACGTTTATAGTACGTGTATTATGTCACATCTTAAATATTTTTCTAACATACATTTTTTTAATAATGTTTAATTTAAAATTTATGACAATAATTTTGCAATTATTCTAAGAAAGAATAGTTTTTCCCTCAACTATAGAGAAATAAAATCACTACATTCAGAACTATTTTTATCTTCTGATGTTTCCTCCTCAAATTCTAATAAATTAAAACTTTAGAAAACAGATACTATTTCAAATGCCCTTTTCAAAAAACCGGACAATTACCACACACTTTTTCTAAAATAAATAGATTTCTCTATTTTTTTTCAAAAAATAATGATCCTTTGATTATTCATTTCTTGCGAATGTTTATTATTCTCAACTTCAGAAAATTATGTATCTGTTCTTAGGTTTTGTATCTTTTCGAAACTGTTACATTGCCGACAGCAGTCTTACGAAATACCCTAAATTGAAGATGTATTCATGAATAATCAAAGTGTGAATTACAGCCACTAATTCCTCTTTCTTCTCGTTTGTCATATGTTTGATTTTTCGCTTTATTTCATTAAGCTAATTCACAAAACCTTTTTAGAAGCTGAGAACATTTATAACTTATCGCGCTTGCTGGTTTCCTTATTACTCTCCAAATATTGTAATTATTTGTAATTTCATTATATCATTTGGCTAATGAATGAGGATCTGTATTCCATTTTTCTAATTATGATGCTAATTGAGTAATTGTGTAATTAGTACATCTAGACAGTGTGGTATCTGCAAATGATATTATTAAAAAAATTCTTTCCCTCGTTAAAACTGTGGGAAGGTTCTCTCTGAAAAGACTAATGTAAAGAGGTGCATAATTAGCAAGTATTTTCATTGACGAATACACATTATTTCGTTTGATTTCAGTGCATATATTAAAATTTCATACATTTAGATATGAAGAAAATCTAATTATATTCTACTGACTACTTTCTGACATGCAAATGTAATTGAAAAAATTTAGAAATAATAAAAAATAACATCAAAGTAATAACTTAAAAAAAATTATATTTAGTGTGTGGAAATATTTCTAAATTAAATGTTTCACCAACAAAAGTAACCAAATTCTAAACTACTTATTTAAGTACTTTATTCTTACTGTTATTCTATTACTAAAAAACTATTGTAATAAACTTCGGTGCTTAATCCGGGCATATAAAATCAAATTAAATTATTTAATTTACTTTTATTTTTCTTTTTTAAATATGTACAGAAAATAATTTAAACAATTACACGTTTCATCAATTCAATATTAACAAAATGGCGCTAAATATCGTAGAATTCTACTACTAAGATACCAATCGGTGGGTGGGTGATTGAGAGTTTATTAACATCGAACTATAAAGTAACACGACGACCATTGGCGATGATTTGGATCCTCGGCCAAGAAACGAGGCCAACACCTGAGAGTTGGCGCAACTCCTTCTACAAACTACCACACCAGGCCAACGGAAGGACTTTGAGTTCGATGTGCATCAGCCCCCTCTACACCATGGGTCTTCAGAAACACCAGGACTCCAATCCGTAACAAGCGGGACACGTGTTCGTGACCATAACCATTAAACTACCGAGGACACATTTGCCCGGTGGGAAAGTATACAGGATGTTTTTTTTAGAGGTATAGAATTTTAAATTGCAATAAAACAACGATGTATTATTCGATTGACATGCATTTTTTTATTTGAAAGATAATCTTGTGGCATTACATTTTAAATATGATCAAGCAAGGCGTAGATTCGTCGAATTGGCCCAAAACGAGATTGCCGTTGTTCCCGATTTGCATAAGCGAATTTTGTTTAGCGATGAAGCGCACTTCTGGTTGAATGGCTACGTCAACAAATAAAACTAACGCATTTGGAGTGAAGCTAATCCACAAGTGTATGTCGAAACACCGTTACATCCAGAAAAACTGACTGTTTGGTGCGCTTTAGGGGCTGGTGGAATCCTTCTTCAAAAACGATGAAGGCCACAACGTTACAGTCAATGGTGATCGGTATAGAGCCATGATTACTAACTTTTTCATTCCTGAATTAAACAATCATGATGTCCAGGAGCTGTGGTTCCAACAAGGCGGCGCAACATGTCACAGCTCATGCCACAATCGATTTATTGAAAGACACGTTTGGTGACCGCCTAATTTCACGTTTTGGACCTGTGAATTGGCCTCCAAGATCTTGTGATTTAACACCGCTAGACTATTTTCTGTGAGGCTATGTAAAGTCATTGGTCTATGCGGATAAGCCACAAACGCTTGACCATTTGGAAGACAACATTCGCCGTGTTATTGCCGATATACAGCCACAAATGTTGGAAAAAGTCATCGAAAATTGGACGTCCAGATTGGACTACATCCGAGCCAGCCGTGGCAGTCATATGCCAGAAATCATATTTAAAATGTAATGCCACAAGATTATCTTTCGAATAAAAAAAAATTCATGTCAATCGAAGAATACATCGTTGTTTTATTGCAATTTAAAGTTCTATACCTCTAAGAAAACACCCTTTAAAAGCACTATATTAGAGTCTCACCTGCCGTTTTAAGTTTAAACATTTATTATCGCTATCTAGCGTAAATTGCATCTCTTTATCTACAAAAAAAGTTTTTTGTGATGCTGTCGTAAATTCACTTACATATAAGGTTAGTAGAAATAGGTCGTAAAAATTGAATTTAATGGAAACGGATGGCCAAGAATGATTTGCCTTGGAATTCATCTCTCCCTACCATCCAGCACTTTCTCGAAAAATCATAGATCGAGATGTTATAGATTTCTCCAGTAACTTCCAGAAGTATCAAATGATCGCCAAGTGACCGAATTTGGTTAACAAAGATGATGCCAAGTTGGCTGTATCACCGATATTTTGCCAAGTTTACATTGAAACGCAATTACAGCCTTGCTAGCGAATGTTACAATTTTTATTATAAAAGAGGGGCAGAATTTTGAAAAAGTGTCGATTTATAAGTAACATAGAAGGAAACAATATTTACTCATGGACAATTATGCGTGGCTCTGTCAAGGGACAGAACCAAAGACAGAATAAAAATTCAGTTCAATTTAGAGGAAAATGTGATGAGGAACATTGTTTTTGAAGTAGCGCTAAGAAGAAAGCCGCGAAGATGAAACCTTGAAAATTATTTTTTTCTCCTGCTTATAATATATTGAAAAAAAAATAGAATTACTCAACACATGTAAATTACAGTTTTACATTTTGAGCAAAGAGTATGAACAGTTGCATAATTTGAACAATGGAGGGTGGTCCACCCCTTTAGGAAAACAGGGTGTTAACTCTTCTAGTGTTAATAAAAAAACTACTTTAAAATATAAAATCAAAGAAACTGTTAAAATGTAACCAAAAATTTTTATTTGCATATTTTATATTACTTATTATTAAAGAAAGATTCTAATATATAGTCCCCCACACTCACATAATTTTGAATAATATATATATATTTATTTAATTTTTAACAATTCATCAATATTTCTAATACCCTTAAGTACTCGTTCTTACAGCGTTATTTTACTGGAATTGTCTTTCTAGTCATCTAATAAAAGGATTAGATCAGATACAATTTAATGGTACCCTAAAGTTAAAAATCACTTCTTAAATAATAAAAACTACTCTCTTCCGTGGAAATAAATAAAATATTAAAATAAATCATTTTCCTCTATTGTTAACGTTAAATATATTAGTTTTGACAAGATTGGCATTAAAAATAATATCCATGAGCTTAAAAATGTCTGAAAGATGAAGTTTTAAAAGGAATTCTACAAATTAAATATCGTTAGTCAAAGAAGGAGGATGTAAAATATAATAGACAGGTGGATATATCTCACATAATAACTTCAATTATTTTGTAAAGATATATTCTGAAAAAGAATAGCTGGTGGTCATTTTTACCTCACTAAGAAATTTGATAAATCTTTTTCACAAATATATTCAGAAGTATTTTATGAACTTTCGCGACGTTTTGTTTCAAATTTGAATAAATTATCTATTTGTCGAAAATATAAAATCTTGTGTGTGTGTGTGTATTATTTCTTTTTCATTAATAACTATGGTGTATAATTTGATTTTACTTCTATTGGTTAATTTAAAATATACTTTTACAAAAAATATCGTACCTTAGTTTATTATTTAGTTACAATTAAAAGATTTGAATTGGCATTTTGTTTCAAAATATTCATTTAAAATTGTGTAGAAAACTTGCATGTATTTCTTTAAATTTGAAGGAAAATTAAAACTAATAATGCTTGAAAAAAATGCCTTCTTTATTGATTAATAAAATGTTATTTCCTTAATAACATTCTCAAAATATTTTATTATATTTTCTTATACTACTTTTTAATTAAATCAAAAAAAAAAAAAAATACTCATGTCTTTTTATTTATTCCTGCTATAAATTAATGCACAGTCTTTTAAAATAAAATATTTTTTTAAGAAATGGTTTTATATATATATATATAGTATACTCTATCTTTCAAATTTATAATTAGGTAGGTGTGTGTGCGTGTACTAAATCAGAAGTATGGCATTGGTTCAAATAGTGATACATGTATGTATCTCTGATAAGTATATTCTCATTGTTTCATTTTACAATATTGCTATGCATTTGTTTCTATTACAAATAATATTCGTGAATTTGAAAAAGAATTTATATTAATGCTGTAATTACTTAACATAAATTGAGATGATCTATTACAAAACGGAAGTTTATATTCTAAGAATAATTGTACTAATAATTTGATTCATTAACGTATTAAAATGAAGGATGCTCAGTTAAAATAAATTAATCTCTGAATTGGAAAGGGGTTATAATTAGACCAACAATGGACACAAGAATAATTATTGATGTCAAAATGCTATACTTTATTTCTTTTTTTAGACCCCTATGATGTTTTTTTCAAACATTGTTCCAAAAAAAAAACAGGGGGAGGGGGGTTACTTCAAAGTTCCAATTTTAATCTTATCTGTATTTAGCTCCTCAATTTGAAAATTATTGTAAATGTTTTCTTCATTTTAGCAATGTGATAACATTCTGAAAATTATTCCGATGACGTATTCCACTACTTGAAATAAAAGAGGTATTTAGATTCAGCATATTTTCTCAGGGAACTCAGCTATTTAGAGAGAGAAGTAGATGATATCCCTGAATAGTAAACTCATGAAAAAAGTACGAGATGCCATAAAACAAATTTCATCATATGCAGTGGGATCAAATAAATAGGTGTGGTGGTGTGACATCTATATAAACTAGTACCAAACATCACGCGATGACGATCGTTTTGGCGTGGTTGATAAGTACTTGCTGACGAAACGGAAGGTACCCAGATCGAATCTTCCTTCCTACATTGGTGACCCTGGCCATGCAAAGTGAACCGCGCCCTTCACGCGACGCAGTCGTGGTGCCATCTATCCACCGCAAGAGCAACTAAGCCGTCAGACACAAATGACGTAATTAATCCATCACACAAATGAAGCAATTCTTAGGCCGTCAAGCACAAATGACGAAACCCACAAAGTGGCGCAACTGCTCACATGCTCGCCACGAATATGGTATCGTTCGTTCACCTATTCGCCGAATCACTGGCATGGGGGTATGGGGTGGTGCGATATCTATGTAATCTAGTACCAAACATCACGCGATGACGATCATTTTGGCGTGGTCGATAAAGTACTTGCGTTCGGAACGGAAGGTACCCAGATCGAATCTTTCTTCATACATAGGCATTAAATCTAAGAACTCTTCTGGATGGCTGTGGCATTTCCCTGGGACAGTTGTCAGAGATCAAGACCTGGTTTCTGACATTCTTATGCGAAAAGGTCAAATCGATTTGGTGTATGGTTTACTGCCCCAAGAGGATTTGAAAGAATAACAACAGTCTAAGAACTATAGTATAAAACTATGTTATTTTATATTAAGAAGAGTTTTAAAAACAAAATCAGTTCGAAAGAGTTTATAAAAACAAAATGTCTAATTTTTTTTTTCAATTCTTTAAAATTTTTCCTAAAAAAAAGAAAGTGTAAAAGAAGTGAACAGAAAGTTAGAACTATATAAAAGGTTTCCTCAACTTCAGAACAACATTTAACATTTTATTCATAAGATAATGTTGTTCTTTCTATGTATGATAAAAAAAAATGAAAATAACGATCTTTTAAACTACTCAGTCCACAAAACAAAATAAGAACATAAATTTATTACGTCCTCCAAAATAATTAATGCAAAGACGACAAAACAAACCCTATTCCTGCAAACAGCAATGCAGTTTTCTGTGTGTGATAGAATAAATTATAAGACTTCTCATTTGTTATAAGGAAAGTATGTCGCTAACATAAATGAATAATTAATATTCATCATATTTTCTATTCTTTCGTGATGAAGACTGTATTTAATTCAATAGTTAAAGTAATCTCTTCAATAGAAAAGTTTTGTGTAAGACCAATAAGATTCAAAATACTTAGTATTTAATAATGTTGGTGTAAAGTATTTCATTTCTATATTATTTATTGTTAGATATAGTTTCCTGTTATTGTTTTTGATAAAAGAGGTTTAATAAAAAACACAATTGTTTACTTAAATCCTAGAATTAAAAGAAATTCTTAGAAATTCTGTTTATTTGAAATTTTTGTAATAAATATTCTGAAAATTAATCGGAACATTTTTTTTCATAGATAATATATAAAATCTTCATTTCATTACAATTATCAAAAGATTCAATTCATTTTTCAAAATAAAACAAAATTATAATATTTATAATTTTAAAAATTATTGGCTTTTGGAGCCTTTAAATACAGTATTACCTCGACTTCGCAACCCCGACTTCCGCGAATTCGGAGATATGCGATTTTCAAATCTCGTCGATTCGTCTTTTGTTTGAGCGCTACACAACTCGAATACTCACTCCCCGCTTCCTGTTTAGCTGATGCATATGTTTGGACGTATCACTCGGAATCAACACTTAGCTGTAACAATTTATTTTGAGTTACTGATTTCTTATCTACGAAATGTGTGCTTGTTATAACATGTTATAATGGTTATATCGTGTTTGTTATAAGTATTAGATCTATACGTAGATTTGAGAGAAGGTCATTCCAACCAAACGAAGTAGAGACCCTAGGTCTAGAAACGAAGTCTTAAGATAATTCAATCAAAAGAACGATACAAGTGGGAATTTTACAAAAGGGTCGTTTAGTTAATTGTGAAAAAGGATTATAAATTTTAGAAAATATAAAATCCAACGAAGGGCATATTTTTTTTTTCTTAAAACATAGAATGAAAAAACTATTAGCATGCTACGAGAAAAAAAATCATACATCAAAATAACTTCTACATGAAAATAACTTCAATTTGCGATTTTGTATTCGTGTTTTCTATATAAGATTTTATTAAACTTCTTTTTTTAAATTACTCTTTTCTTTCGTTCCTGTGACCAACTAAAAACAATTTATGTATGTATTTATATGAGAAATTATACCCTAGCGCATACGCAAATTCGACTTACGCGGTTATCACTCAGTTTCACCTATTGCGTAATTTCGGGGTATTATTGTACATGAAGGCATAAAAAGACTTCTTAAGGTAAGAAAATATAAAAATTAATTATTAAAGTTTATTAGCATGATAAAATAAATAATTGGGGTAATAACAAAACTTGTATTTCAAAAATCATTAAATCATATAATTGTATCTAGTAATTATAAAATTTTACAAATATTTTTATTCAGGTAAAAAGCTAAATTTAACTGTTTTAAGATAAAAGAGCAAATTCATATTATTCAAATTTGGCTCCAATTTTGAAAACCGCATTCATATAAAGTCATATTGCAAAAATTACACCGCAAGTCATATTGCAAAAATTACATTCTTCCCAAATCTGTTCTTTTATTTATTTAAACAAGATTGCACTTTTAATCTAATAAAAGTTTGATTTCTAAAAATAAATTTGTTACGATACTTTAATTATTTTACTTGTTTCTATTAATGCCAAGTTATTAGGATTTTTTTTCATTTGTTTAGTGATTAATCAAAGATAGCATTTGTTATGAGTTTTCATTACATATTAGATCTATTATGTTTTGAAACGGAATTTGGAGATTTTTCCTTAAGATATATAAGAAATCTAATTATAAAGGTTATTTCATCATCATCATTTAATGCAACTACTAAACAGTGTTACAGCACTCAACTGTATCAATTCTTAAAATTTAGCTTTTAAAAGTAATTAGTAAAATATTTTATTGATTGTACTTTTAAAACCTTACATTAAATTATATACAAGAAAGAAACGAGAGAAAACTAATTTACGTCTTTCACCAATATGTAGAAACGTACTTGTAAATTGCGAATCAAGTCATTCTAAGGAAATTGAAAAAAAAGCATTCAAATAAAAAATACTTTATTCACAGTCAAATACAATATATGTATATTATTTTTATGGGTACTGGAAAAAAGAGCAATTTCTGAGCATCGTAACCGTAATTTTCTGTAACTTTTGTTGCTAGATATCCATTTCTTACAATTGCTATGTTTTTATGTAATGGAAAAGAAGTCATTGGTAAATGATTTTTATCTTCTTTGAAAAAATAAAATACATTTAAAAAAATATTTTGAAAAAGCAGTAAACGGTTTGTCTAGGGTTGAAAAAAAATATTTCTAACCACATAAAAACACGAATACATTTCTTACCACAATAACAAAAGAAAAGGGCGCAAATTGTTTTGACTATTACAGTAAAAAAACTATTCTTATAAAATAGAAATAAAGTACTTTTTTCCCATTATTTCTTATGTATATAAATAGGGGCAATTTCATAACTCTAACCACGTATTTTTTTAAAGTGGAGCGGAGAATAAAACTTTTTATCTTATTAGCGAAGGTAATATCAACCAATTACCAATGCTTGGTCGGGATTCTTGAGTGGTTTTTGAGTGTGTGTGTGTCTGCGATAAAAAAATACGCAGATTATATTTTTTTATTTAAACTAGAAATGGAATAATCACGAATTACTGGTTATTGACAAAAAAGGTTTCTAGAGCAAAAAATACTCCTGTATTTTAATTGTTTATTATTGGTTTAATAATATGAAATGAAAAAAATAAAACATAAAAGTTGCATACTCTACCAAAAAATACTAAAAATTATTCATTAGAAAGAAATATCACACTTAATCTTGGAAAAAATTGTGTAACACATACTTTGGTTTTCGTTACTTCAAAGACTGAACTGGTTTTTAAAATATATTTTAAATTGATGTGTAGTAATATTCTTTATCAAGAATGGATCAAACTATTTCAATGTTATAAGTAAATAGATCTCAAAAACCTTTTCTGTATATATATGAAAATTCTTTATAAAACTATACTTCATATATAGATAAAGCTGAAAAAGTTAAAGCTATAGTTTGTCTACGAGAGCATACATCTGTGTCTCTTCTCTCTATATTTCTCTCTTTTCTCCCTGAGGCTCGTACCTCTCTATATCCCTCTCTCTCTGCCTCTATATCCTCTTTCTCTCCCTATAACCCTCTCTCTCTGTCTCTATATCCTCTTTCTCTCCCTATCTGTCTCCTCTCTATATATCCATCTCTTTCTCTACCTATCTGACTCGTCTCTCTATATCCCTCTCTTCCTCTCTTCATATTTCTATATCCTTCTCTTTCTCTATATCTGTCCTCTCTATATATCCCTCTCCACCTTTCTCTGTCTCATTTCACTATATCTACCTCCTCCTTCTTTCTCTGACTCTTCTTCGTTGCCGTGGTAGTCGAGTGATCATTGACGGGTACTCGTGCTGTCGAGTCGTGGATTTTAGTCATGTTGCCATTTAGAGCCTACCAAGAAAAGTGGCTCAAAGTCATTACGTTGGTGTGGTTTGTTTCGTTTGACAAATTTGGAAAGAAAAAGTACCAATTCAGATGTCCTCTTTCCTATAGTTCGCGGTGATTTTATGCATGGAATTAATTTTCGATGTTGCTATAAAAAAAAGATTCTTATTTGTCTTGTTTGAAAACAAACAAAACTACTATTTTTTATGATTATTAATAACAACTGGAGAAAATGAAATAGAACTTGGCTTACTTGGTTTCAATAAACATCTCGGCAGTAACAACAAAAGGAATTTGATGATGGATCTCAAAATTGAAACTCTCTATCACGACTACACGAAGACTTAACATCCGTTCATTAAACGAGAAAAGTACCTACTTCCTGCGAGTTCTCGGATAAACAATACTCAAGCACGCTATCTCCTGATTATCAGATTGATACTCTAAAAAATACACTATCGTGTATCATAATAAAAATTAAAATATTGAAAAAGTGATGTAGTTCCAAGAGAATGTTTCCTGTAATCGGAAATTCATTGTTAGCTACATGTCCTTCGTAAAAAAATCCTGTATAAGATAGTTTTTTGTAAAACATTTCCGAAACTTAAATGTTGTTCAATAGGCTAGCGGTAGAGTTCTAAGTGTTAATGGGTTATCTTCCTGGAAATCTGGTTATGCTTATCTAACTCTTTATTTGTTGAGCTTGGTCCTCTTAAGTGAGAAAGCTTTACAGATTAGATAAATGAGAAGTATGATGACAAATTAGAATTACAACGTGACATTATAAGTTTATCTCATTCATGTAAATAAGGGATGCTAACAGAAAACTCAACAAACTTACATCTTTTTTTGTTGCTAATCCCATTCACCAGTACAGCACTAGTATTTTTTAGTAAATTCTGCATTCATAAAAAGTGTAATTGCTTAATATAAAAAAAATTAGATAAATTTAATGAATTTTTACGTTTTGTTCATTTTTAAAAAGAAGCGCCTTCAATATGGAAATTTTCAAAGAATCAAAACCGAAGTTTAATTACCTGTCAATAATGAATGTTTAATTATCTGCAAGAAATATCTCCAGAGAATCTTAAAATGTATGTATTAGAAAAATATACCAGAAAATAATATATTGTTTTCATTTATGATTAATAACTTTAATAGGTATCTTTTTAAAGCAAACTAGCTTGTGTGCAAACAGTAATTATTCATTAAATATTTTCTTGTGACTTAAACATATACTAATATTTTCCAACTAATAAAGGAGTTATTCCATTTTAAAACCTCAAAGTAACTACACATTCTATTATTATTTAAAATATTCCATTGTAAATTTACGATTGAATAAACTCCAAGAAAATATGGTATTTTAATAACGGAAGTGTGTGGCTATTCGTGCTTTGTGTAATAACGAATAAACTGTAATAAGTTTTATTGAGCTTATTTGAATTTCAAGCAAAAACTTTTCGAGTGGCCATTGGGTGCTTTTACTCAATATACTTAAAAATAAAATATTACCAACAAGCTTTAACTTCCTATAAATATCAGGGAATAAATTAAGTGCTTCGAAAACGAATTTTTACTCTTAATTAGTATGATAAACCTTGAAATAATAAAGATTTAAGTGCATTTAGGAGCAATTAAAAATAAGTTTTAAAGAAGCTGTATAAATCCCAGAATGCACACAATAAAGTTACAAAAGATAACATATCCATTCAAATATGGAATAAATAAGCACCAGGGGTGTAGCTACCGCCGTATCAATGATACGGGCCCACAAGCTATAGGGTCTTCAACGCATGTTACTACGGTCCCACTAACAAGGCTCTCATGTGTGAAATGGGTCCCCGGAGGAATTTTGATACAGGGCCCTTTCAGAACTAGCTACGCTAATGATAAGCACATTCAAAAATTCATAGTTCATGAAGAAATTTTCATATTTCATCATAAAATTAATCATTCAAATGCAATTAATATGCCATAAAATGCAGACTTTGTAAACTTCTCTAAAATCGAACGAACTTTTAAAAATTATACAGAAAACTGAATCTGGCAACATAAATTTGAAATTGGATGGAATAATGAGATATAAACTGGTGTTCAAAATTAAGAGAATTTCGACATTTTGTTGAACTTCATGAAAAGACTTGAACTAAATGTAAAAATAGTGCTTCGAAACAAATATGCATATCTTGAGGGTCGAATACTTTAATATATACGTGGGGTCAGCCAACTAGTCGAGCAGTGGGATCCGCATTTCATTCAGCAGATCCTAGCCTAATTTCTTGGTGTTTTTTGCAGAGAAATCGGTTAAATTTAAATTTAAACAGAAAACATGAATAATCACCAATTTTTAAATGATGGAATGAGGTGGCGAGTTGTGGGTTGGCAAGAAACTGACAAGTCTCAAATCCAGATTTTCTGAGAATTCAATTCAACGCCCAGCATCGTGTTGAGCTTGTGAAAACTTTTTCAGGATCCCGGATGCGTCGAGAGAAAGATTAAGCAAGGTCGTCCAAAAGCCACGACGGTCAATGAAGATCGTCAATTGTCTATTATAGCAAGGCATGACCGGGATGCTACAACTTCTCATCTCTTCATTGAGTTGTATGCCTCTGAGTGTCATGCATGTCTATTTCCAGAAGACTTTAACACAGAGGGCTGTTTGTAAGAATACTTGTTGTTTGCACGCCTCTCAGTTCTGTGAACAAGAGAGCCCGATTTTAAAATGGTGCAGAGACCATAAAGATTGGAGCATGGGTCAATCGGTGACCGTTCCATCAATGATGAGTCCCAATTCAGTCTAACCAGTGAACACCATACTTTCAGGAGGAAAGAACCAGGAACTCATTACCTGCTCTCCAATGTCTAAAAATCGAGCACTATGGCAGTGGAGGCTTGATGGTCTGAGCAGGCATCACGTTGGATAGCTGCATACACCGTTATGATTTTACAAGAGGCACCATGACTGCTGTGAAGTATAGGGATGAGGGCTTAGAGCCCTCTTGTTCACCTTTTCACGGGTCCAGTTGTCTCTGACTTTATTTTAATAGATGACAACGAGAAGCACGCAGAGCTAATCTGGTCGATGAATTTTTGGGAAGTGCTGGTATTCGCCGAATGAATTGGCTAGTTATATCTCCAGACCTCATCCGTATACAGCATGCCGGGGACATTCTGGAGATTGCAACTCCCCTCTTAGAACCATCCAAGACTTGAAAACAGTTGCTGAACGAGTGGAATTAATTGTCACAGGAACTCAAATTCCCTTATTTCCGATGAAAAAAACCGAGGTGTGAGGCTTGTTTATCTGAAAGAGGGGAACATACCCCCCATTAACAATTTTTTGTTCTACTCTGTAACTGTTGTTTCATACCTTCCGACTCTGGTAAGTATTACGCACAATCATGCGGGTGTATTATAACTGTTGAATGGCTATTTTTGTAAATGTATCATACCTTTGTACATACCAAATTTCATTAAAATCTATTCAGTAGTTTTAGAGATAATCGAGCAAATCTGAAAATTCTCTGAATTTTGAGCACTAGTGTACATATTTGGTATAAATATTTCCCTATTGTTAATGAATTTGAACCACATTAAAGGTATGTTAACATTGTGGATCTATATGAATATTGCTAGTTCGAATTTGTTTAAATACAACACTTACAGCAGTGCTTCTCAAACTTTCACTATTGGTGACCCAATATTCAATCATAATTTTCATCGCCCCCTCCCCACAAGAACAATGTATTAAATTAAATAATACTACATTTTGACACTAAAGCTACAGCACGGCATTAACCTCTTAAGCGCCATCGACGTAGATAAACATCTTGCTCAACCAAAGTCATAATTGTCCCGGACATATATATACGTCCTTCCGAAGTACGATCCTTTCTGTGCACTGCTTTCAATAAAGTTATTCCGAAGGCTTTGGAATGCAATGAAAAACCCTTGACGGTGTTTGCGAAGGATGTGCTTATTTCAGAGGATTTTCTTATTTATTCCTCCCTTCCCCCAATCATCACATATGCGTGCTTACGTGGAAAACGATGGCATTGGGGAACAAATTATGTTTCTTTTAATCAGCAGTTAAGGGATTAATTATAAAGCGTACCAATTATCAAGATAAGTGTTGATTTTAGTGTATAATTTTATATATGACAAACCCATAGAGTCATTGTTACATTAATTATAAAATGCATTGTGTAGTACTGATACATTTATAAGTGTATTATGTCAGTGCAAATGTGTATTTATTTTTATTATGTCACAATGTATTTTGTTTGTTTACTTTCAGTAAATTAATAATTTCTTTGAATATAAACTTTTATTTTCGACTTTTCAATATGCTCGCACCCCCTCGTAGAGTAATCACGCCCCTCTAGGGGGCGCGCCCCACAGTTTGAGAAACGCTGCCTTACAGTGAAAGAAATAATACAAAAGAGCCAGAATATATTACGATTATATCATTTTATCCATGGAACAGTAGCAAGTGAGAGGAACAAAACAACTCTATCAAGAAAATTAATTTAAAACACTAATTAAGAACAAGCGAATACAAAAGAAAAAGAAAAATGAAATCGATAAATAACATAAAAATATGATAAAGTACATGTTTTTTTTTTCGTGTATTTGGGTTGTTACATAGCTGATTAATTTTTCCTATTATAAATAACTAGCCGTTACCCACTCGCTTCACTGGGTATTTCACGATGTTGTACATATGTATACTGTTTACATATATATTAATTATTGATATCAAGCATTAAGAATTCGATTGTATAGAAAAATATATTTATAGATGTTACACTCTCGCCCCTTGATATAAAAAGAACATAAATTATAATATATAATTTCTATTTATATCTAAAATAGAAGGAGAAAGATTGTTTTCGCTCACTTAACCTAACAATCAAGTGGATTTCCACCAAAGCAACTTTCAGTGGATCTCTACTCCATAAAATAAACATGCGTGTTAAATTTCAAGTCTACATCTAACAGAGCAAAAACGGAATTTTTATCATCAATA
Source organism: Trichonephila clavipes (assembly GCA_019973935.1). NCBI lineage: Eukaryota > Metazoa > Arthropoda > Arachnida > Araneae > Nephilidae > Trichonephila > Trichonephila clavipes. The sequence goes on from BMAU01015731.1 coordinate 62,257, forward strand.
CCTCGTTGACAGCAGCGAATTCCAATTCAACAAAAGTAGCATGCAAACCAAATTTTATTATTATAGTCTTAGCAGTTCAAAAACGAGAATTTTGTCTATCAATACGCCCCAATAACTCTCCCCGCTTCCCCCTGGAGTTGATTTCCGTAAAATCCATTCTTAGTGGAACTCTATTCAACTAAAGAAAAATGCTCAACAAATTTCAAGTAAATGAGTTAAATTCAAAAACAGGAATTTTTCTATAACACGCCTTAATCCCTCGCAACCCCACTCCTTTCGGTGTCCGTTTTCGCAAAACTCTTTGTAAAATGAACTTTATTCCATGAACGGAAAACACCTAATTTTCAAGCAGGTGGTTTTATTAGTTGAAAAGCGGAAATATTTATCTATTACGCCCCTTAATCCCCCTCAGTGACCCTTGGGGGAAAATTTTCCCCAAAACTATTTTGAAGTGGATCTCTACACCATGAAAGGAAATCGCTTATACCAAATTTTAAGACTGTACGTCTAATTGTTTAAAAATGGAAATAATTATCTATAAAGCGCCTTAAGCCGCTACAACGCCACTTAGGAACGATTTTCACAAAACCCATCATCTAGCAGATCTCTACTCAATGAATGGAATCTGCTTACTCAATTTCAAGATTTTATGTCTAATAGTTTAAGAAAGGAGTTAATTGCCAATAACGCCACTTGGGAGTCGATTTTGACAAAACCCATTTTGCAGCGGATCTGTACTCTATGAAAGGAATCCGCTTACCAAATTTCAAGACTTTACGTCTAATAGGTTAAAAATAGAAATAATTATGTATAACGCCCCTTGGAGGTCGATTTTCATAAAAATCATTATGTAGGAAATCTCTACATTAAGAAATAAATCTGTGTACCAAGTTTCACGACTGTACATCTAATAGTTTAGTAATGGAAATAATTATCTATAATGCCCCTTAAGCCCCCGTAACGCCCCTTGGGGTTCGAACTTTGCAAATCCGTTCTTAGCTGACGTCTACTCCATGAAGGGAACCTACCTACCAAATTTCAAGTCTATAGGTTTAATAGTTCCGGAGATATCGTGATTAGTCAGTGAGTCAGCCAGTGAGTAAGTCGCTTTTCTCCTTTATATATATATAGATATCTCATCAATAGATGGAATTTCCTTTAAGATTGCAGAATATAGACAGGGAAAGCAGGAGATATTTTTTGCGACCTGCTAAGTCAGTTAGAAAACCAAATACAGAGGAAATGTTTCCTACATTTGGATCGACATACATTTGAGAGAAAGTTTTCCTTTTCGTGAAGATCAAAAAGATTAAGTATAGATGCAAGTTAACTAACATTAACTTGCAGGATGTGATGAGAATTTCAACAAAAAAAATCAAAAGCAAAAAGATATTTCAAAAAAAAAAATTGTAGAAAAGTGTGATGGGGTACATTTGTATCATTAAACTGATTCTAAAATTAAATGTACTTGCAGCTATAAATACTAAATTAGCACAATAAATAAACAGAAAAAACTGTCATTATTTTGTTTAATTTATATTTATGGGGTTTTATATGGTACAATATATACCTTTTCTGAGATTAGAAATTAGTTAATGAATCCAATCATTTTAAAAATGTAAGACCCTTCAGTATCCTTCACTTCCACAATGTGACCCTCCAACCGAAACAATTGCCCACCCATGGCATAATAAGTACTTTCTGAATCCTTTCTCGTGACACAATATTGTTTAATGTAAACATTACTTGAAATATTTTCTCTTTGAATATTCTTTTTCAGTATATATATAAAACATTTGTGAATAAAATCCTTGTTCGCAGTTGAGGAAAACACTAAGAAAAAGTAAGTTCAATATCCAGGAAATTATTCTGAACTGTTATCCAAACGATGAATAAAAACAATTTTAAATAAAATTATTATCCCAAGATATTTAAAAGTACCGTGTTGTCTCTTCAAGTCATAACATCAATCGTTAAACTTTTTAATCTCTAGAAGTGGAAAAGTTAAATACAAAATACTAAAAATTCTAAAACTTTTTTACATAAAAATAAGATGAAAAGCCATGTGTGTGTGTGTGTGTGAATTAGTTAAAATGTAAAACCACAAAACTGAAGAATAAATAATTCCACAAACCATGTAATCACTCTTACAAAAAGGAATAACACATGAAAGCTTTCGAATAATATGTAAAATGCGTTTATGAGGTACCAAATTTGTATAAATACTCAATGTAACATTAATAATGTAACACTCAGAAAATGCATCCAGAACATTATGAAAATTTCGGGATTGGTACACTTCATTGAAAAATGCAAATGACGTGGAATATTTAGTGGGATAAAAAGGTAGGAGCTGCAAAATAGACAATGTTTGTATTGTTATTTTTTATAGATTATTCAATGTCGAAATACTTTTTCTTGTCTCTTGGAACACGCGTAATAGCAGAGAATCCATTTCGCGTCCGATGAAAAAAGAAACAACGTTGCATAAAACTCCTAATGCTTCCTTTTAATTCAAGTTTTTCCATTATAGCGTTATTGTAGCAGAATTTTATCCCATTAATCAAAATTTGCTGATTTATGTCTTTGATTATTCGATTAGAAAACCAAAGGATTTATCTTTAAATGCTTTGCTTACGCTTGCACTTTAATAAAAGTGCTAACTCTTTTCATCTAGAGCAGTGATCCTCAGCTATCGAGCCCCCCGCCTAAGAAACATTAAATTATTTCTATTTTATTTGTATTTTCCGTGGAATTGTGCAACTTTCCAAGGAAATCGCTTTATTTTCATGTCAAATTACTTTATATTCATTTTTTGCTATAACTATATTTTATTCTGAAGGTATATTTAAATAAAATTAAATTACTAAATCAAAGCAATCTAAAATATAAACAATCAACTTCCCCCATCTCAGCGGGCTGCTGTAAAATTATTGCCGATGAAGACATCAATAAAAACAAATAGAATACATCAATAAAGAGAGAGCCCTTTTCATTTACTTAAAAATTCCAACATTAGTAAAAGTAGGAGACCGTAGATATCTTTTCAGATTATTTTCATCGTAAAATGAATTGCAAAATAATTGAAGTATTATAAACGTATAGAAGATTTAGGGCATTATTCAAAGTACAATTTCGCATTGTCAGAGCTCAGGTGCATTCCTCTGGGGCAGAAACTGGGCGTCAAAATTACATCGAAGCAATTGATATTTTCGCATTTAGTGCGCCCTAAAAAGGGATACCAACTCACAGGGATTGTGTGTGCTAGGTCTGCAATGGTAAAAATACCAATCCACATCCATTTGGAATTAAATTTAAAAATATATATTACTTTTGAATCAAAATATTACGTCAGTTATTCTCTTTCCAATGAGTTCACACACATAGGAGAAAGAAATCGTTTGGATATTTTATGCTTGCGTGCGTATCCATACACGCAAATTGAGTAAATTTTTTTCCCCGCGAGTTAGACTAATGTTTTCCTTAAGATAAGCATTTTTATTCTGGTATGTTCGAAGAATTAATTAAGCACTTAAAATTAAAATGTAAGTTTTCAAAGGGATGTTTGATTGCTATTTTTTTCCGACTGCAATTCTTTTTTTAAAAAAAAAATCATCTACTTTCCCATTTCTCATTTAATTTTTTTTTCCTGCGCTTAAGAAAAGGCTTCACAAGAAAAGAATAACTCAAAAAGGTTTAGAGCAAAGTTATCCCTTTTTTTAGAAAAAAAAACCCTTCACATTTTAGGAAAGGTAACTTTTGAATAAAAATATATATTTTTCTGATGTTTAATGAGCATGAAAAAACCAGAACAGCAAAGTGAAAAAAGTACATATTTTTATTTTTTTTAAAAAAAGCTATAATGTGTGGTATATTTTCCTTTTAAAATATATATCGCTGGTGGACGTTGTTAAGTTTCCTTTTCCTAACTAATGCACATAACAGCAACATTTCTTAAAAGTAATTTAATAGCAAACAGAACTTATTTACTTTTAGAAAAAAATTTAATATTTCTTTTCTCTTAAATTGCTTAAGAAAGCGTACAAAGTAGTTTCCTTAACGCTTCCATTTTTTTACCCTTTATTTGCGTAAAGCGATCCAAATGCTCCTTCAAAGTTGTGTAATGTTGCGACTATAATTTGCAGGCAGTGAAAATTTAATCAGTATAAAAACTAGAACAACGCCGCCATAATCTTAAATATATATATAAGTATTTTGTATTTTGGATATAAAGTATCAATGAATTTAAATAGTTACGCGTAAAAACACTGAATTTTTATATCTTATGCCTTAAGTATACTTTACAAGTGTTAAGTATATATTTTTTATTCTAAAAAGGAATAAATTATTTTCTAGCAATTGAGTTAGAGAGAGAGAGAGAAAGTAAAGCATTTTTATTGAATATGTGACATTTTATCTTTGAAAATAATAAAAATGTTACTTGGCACGATCTGTAAATAAATTTCCCTTAAAAAGAAGTTCAGAAACACAATAATGCTTGTTCAAAAAAATTTTACATTTCATCACAGTTCATTTTTTAAAACACTTTTTGTACAATCGTATAATTTTCAGAAATTTTTTAAAACAAAATCATACAATCATACTAAAAGTATTTTTAAATTATTTTTTTAAGATAGGCAAATTTTTAAAACCGTAAATCCTGTAGAAACATATTTAGTAACAATTTTAATTATATTTAGAAACAAATATTTTTAATTAATTTCTTTACAACAAATATATTTTGCATCAATTAGCTTCCTCCATTATTCTTTATCAATCATTCTTCAATTCTGATGAGCAGAGATTTATAATAATAGAATAAAAATTAATGATGGTAGAAACTTTGTTAAGAGATAAACATAGGTTAATATCATTTCTACACGGAGGGGAAGAAGTATGGCTCCTACATAACTATAAATCACCAGTCAAGCATACTAATTATTCTTTTATTTTTGGTTCCTAACAGGAATCAATCTTTTACTCTCTGGTTTTCTTAAATCCTTACGCTATTGAACAGTAGTCCACGAAATTCCAGTGCCTGTGGGCACCTTATTATGCCAAAGACTTGGTCATGAACCCCCAAATTAAATAACTTCAGCTCAATACATAATAAAAAAAGTTATAAATTTAAATTTGATGCCCTGAATGTTGACACAAAATTAAAATATAATATTGTTGCGAATTTTGTAAAAATAGTGTAAATAATTTGTGTTTGGATATGTAATGCGTTTATGTTACTCTATGTTATATTTATTTTATTTTAAAATTGTACTATTCAGAAGCAAACGCCGTCCCTTACGCTTTAGGGGCAATTCAATGAGAACTTTGCAAAATCTTGGTGATAGAGCAAAGTTGCATCATTTTTGGTGACCAAGTTGGTGGCCAATTTGGTGACTTTGGCTACCATGTTGGCGAGTTTGGGACTCTCTGGATTCTACTAGAAATTGACGCGTGCGGATATTTTTTTTTGAAGTTTCCTCCGGGTTTATAAATAGAATGGTGCTAGCCGCAACGAGTCAGTCTTGATTCAACCAGTGATTAATGAGCATTGTTTTGATTACCGATTAGCTCGAATGTGCTTGTGAATAATCTTTTACATACGTGTATTTTAAACACTGATAATTGTGTTTGATTGGTGTTGAAGGTGGGAAGACCTTCTGAGATTTACTCTGTGAATATTGCTGCGGAATCATGTATTTAAATAACTGGAATTCCGATAGTAAATTCGAAACTGTTAAAGAACTGTTATATTTCTTTGTGACTGTTTTGCATAAAATTCTCGAACCCGAATCTTCGTAACAATATAATAAAACACTGTGAGAGAGATATTTGAAGTAGTATGTATTCAAATAATATTTTTTAGATTTTAATATAGAAATACATTTTTAACGAGATCGGGAAATTAATGAGATTATCTTGGTAAAAAATACAAGGAACAGTACTGCTTTCTGTTCAGAACAAAGAAAATTTGTTGCACTCACTTCATACCTCAAGATTATGAACAAAACAAAACTAAACTGTTCATTAGGAGCACGACTCTCATACTGCCATACTTTAGACAAGTAATTGACATGTAGTGGTGAGAGATATTTATATAGTTCCTGTTTCAACCAGCATAAATGACCGCAGCCCGATTTCCTCTGAACGACACTTGTCCTTACTCGTTCGTTCCTAGGGATTGCAATACCGGGATACCGAATACCGGTATTTTGAGCCATTTGTACAATTTTGTAATATTGGTATTCACAAGTCTAAATACCGGTTTTTCGGTATTTACTAGTAAAATATATACTAACTGAAAATAGAATAAATCAGAACATTTGTAAATGTTAAGTTCTAAAAAAATGGAACAATTTACTCCTAAAGAAAGATCCATTTTTGAAACTGAAATATCCAATAAAAAAAGCAATGATTGATTTAAACATGCAAATCAGTTTTTACGATAGTGAATTCGAGTTAATATCCTGAATTGCATCAGCTGTACTTTCAATAAATTTGGCTTTTGAGGAGTTATGTCGGAAAGATTCTAATTTATTAACAGCTAATGCAAGAATAAATTTCATGTTGCAGTCACTAAAAGAACAGTACACATCACAATCTAAAGAATTATACATTACGTTGAAAATCGTACAGAAGAAAGGCATACTGAAATAGAAAATGTCTTGCGGTTTTTACAAAATTATAATGATTTTAAAAATGAAAATAAAAAAGAAGAGAGATTAACAAATATAAATATTATCAGGATTATTGTAAATTTTCTTAAAAATTTTTACCCACAAACCTACTTAAATTCTGAAGAATTCGGCACAGTTATCGAAGATAATGATCCAAAACCATCCGATGAGAAATCAATTTATTTGATGAATAGGGATTTAGAGGTAAATATTAGGTTGGGGGAAAAGAAATCCATTAATTTTCTGTATATGGCTGTAGTGTTGATATCTCGTAAATTATCGATCTAACAATTTCAAATTTATTCTCGTTGTCAAAGTGACATTTCACACTAAAAAAATTATTTTTGTTTGTTTGGTCCATTCAGTTGTGAGTTACAGGATGTTAAAAATGGAAGTCAACAAAGAGAAATTCGGTACATTTTACAGATTTTCTTTGATAAAGGTGAAAACACAAGCCATGCGGCTGAAATTGTGAATGCTGCTTATGATGTCGATACTGTAACAGCTAATTACGTGCAATTTTGGCTTCATTGATTCCGTTCAGGCATTTTTTATCTTAAAGATGCACCTCGCACAGGCAGGTCCGTCGTCAAAAATGTCGATAAAATCACAGAAATAATCGAAATTGACCGTCCTGTTAGTAGTCGTAACATCACCCAGGAGCTAAAGATAGATAATAAAACAGTTTTAAATCATTTGCGCAAAGTTGAATTCAAAAAGAAGCTCGATGTTTGGGTGTAACTCCAATTATCAACCAAAACTATGATGGAGTGAATTTTCATCTGCGAAGCCTTGGCCAAACGGATCGAAATCGACCCATTTCTTAAACGGATGGTGACTGGGGATGAAAAATGGGTCACGTACTACAATATTGTGTGAAAACGATCTTGGTTAAAGTGCGGTGAAGCAGCTCAAACGGTGGCCAAACCAGAACTAACGGCCATGAAAATTCTACTGTGTATTTGGTGGAACTGGAAAGGAATAATTTAGTATGGGTTGCTTAAGTATGGCCAAACACTAAATTCAGATCTCTACTGTCAACAACTGGACCGTTTGAAGCCAGCGATTGACCAGAAACGGCTAGATATGGCCAGCAGAAGAGGGGTTGTGTTCCATCAGGACAACGCCAGTCTATACACATCTGTAGTGGCTCGCCAGAAACTCTGGGAGCTTGTTTGGGAAGTTTTAATGCATCCACCATATAGTCCAGATCTGGCACCTAGAGATAACCTCCTTTTTTCTCACATTGCAAAATTTCCTGAGTGATAGGAAATTGGGATCAAGAAAAGATTGAGAAAATTGATTGCTAGAGTTTTCCAAATAACTAAAACTTCTATGAGCGAGACATTATGAAGCTATCTTTAAAATGGCAACAAATTATACAACAAAACGGTGCATATTTGACCCAAATCAGACGATCTGAAACATGTTAAATAAAGTCTTTAATTTCATGCTAAAAAATGAATTTCTTTTTCTCCAACTCAATGCTAGGGAAAAGTATATCGCGCAATGCTAACAGTACGTAGCGTAGATGCCGAAAGAGCATTAAAGACAGCTTGTAATTTTTGCACAAAATTACGCTACAGGCTTAATATACATTGATGTATTAGGGGTTTTTCAAGATCTCATTTAAAAAAATTTGTAATAGTACCGCAGGCTGAATAGTGATATTTAATCTTTTTTGTGATTTAAATAAAAATGACGTTCCTTTACTTTTTTGTTATTCTTTATATACTGTTATAATTTATAAGTTGCAAATTATTTTCTCTCTCTCTCTCTCTGACATTTACACTCTCAAACAAAACTGGCAAATATAAAACAAGGAAACACCTGTGTTTTTTTTCTTTTTCTAAAATTTCCACTACCGGTATTAAAACCGGAATCAAGATCTAAAAAATACCGTATACCGGTATATTGAGCTATAGCTCCGAGAAAAAGATTGCAATCCCTGCTGGTACTAATCTAAAAAATTTATTTTCAAAATTTTTTAATTTTTTACACTAAATTTTTATAAAACATAAAAAAAACATTACTAATTTATTATCTTAGCTTTCATAATAATGGGTTACATTATTAGAAAGATTGGATAGTAAACCTCTTTCGCGGAATCCCTAAAGCTATCCACAGAACCTAAATTAATTTTCCATAGACCCCTCAGCGGTCACAAGGACCCCCAGGGGTCCATAGTGAACCTAAGCTAATGAACAATGCGTATCTTTTTCTAACATCCCTTTCTGATCCATCTCTACCAGTTCTGTTATTCGGGTGCACATTTTTTAGCCAATAACCAAAATATTACTTTTTTCATTTTCATTTCTCAACAATTACTCCTAATCTTTGATTAATGATCGAATCATTCATTTTATCTTCCATTTTTATCTTCAAATACTATAAATCAGGGAAGGCAAACCCATGGCCCGTGACGCAATATTTTGGGTACGTCACGTATCAAAATGGTTTGCATTTTAGTTCAAAATAACAAAGTTCACTAAGTATTACAAACAGAGTTATTGTTCTTCTGGCTGCGGGGAGCACACTCATTTGTTATGGCCTTGCTTTAGTTACGTTATGGATTTCAATTGCTAATAATGTAAAGTTTGTCTACCCATAGAATAGTCACAATTTCGTTGATGCAAATGTATTTTAAAATTTATTTGTTATATTTACGATTTTATGTGTTTTATTTCCGTAATCAATTCTTCAATTAAGAAATTTTCAACAGGAATTTCTCAGCTTCATGAATTCTAGGAAACGTTCAAGTTTATTTTGTACCTTGATGCGACTACATTTGATAAACTGAACTTGTCCCAATTCGATTGGATAGAAATTGAAGAATTTGAATAGAAACTGATTGATTTTCATTCTAGTTCAATATGGATTCAGAAATTTCAGGTAAAAGTTGTTGATTTAAACAGAAATTTTAACAAGATATATAAGTAAAACTGCCAATAACGATATTTTCGAAACATGGAAATTGATTTCGTTTCCAGTCACATTTAACTGCTTGCAGAAGCTGGTTCTTGCTATTTTAACCATATTTTCATCTATCTATGTATGTAAGTCATTAATTTCAGATATGAATAACATAAAAGATTTGCTTAGAAACCACTTTGGCAGATGACTTTATTTCAGCATTCATTCTACTAAAAACAACATCTTACAATCCTAACATAAGTTGTTATTTAATCTGCAAACAACAAAAGTTCCACTAATGTTGCTTTAATCTGAATACACGTATAACTAAAACATGTACTACTATGCAGTGAAAAATGTATGTTTTCGTAGTTAATAGTTTTGAGTTGTAGTATTTAATTTAAATATTTTCCCAATAATCACAAGTCAAAATTATTTGATGGCATGTCTATACCCCATCAAACAGTTTTTTTTAGAAAAAATGGCACGTTGCTCCATAAAGGTTGTGACGAATTTTTACGGCCCCATTTCCACTAATACTCTTAGGCGTCTTTGGGGATTGTAAATTCGCGTACATTTCCAATCACCTCTAAAAGAAGAAAATGGGATATGTAAAGTAGATAAGGTATTTAAGGAGAGCGAGGTAGGTTAGCGTAGAAGAAGGCAATTGAGCCTGCAGAAGTAGTGACGATATTTTGAGAATTCAATTGGATTATGATATTGGAGAGTATTGATGTTATCATCCAGTGAAGAAGCCTTAGGAGGATTAATCTACCTGAAGAGATTATAAGTACAACCAGGTGATATATTCTAGCTTCGTACCGCTTACCACAAGCGTTAGTTTAATAAAATTAGTTCAAGTTTATTGAAAGCTTATAATTCAAGTTGCGTGTATTTCTCAGACCTCCTATTCCGGTAAATCCTTTTGGTATTGAGCGTAACTATTGATTAATTTTATATTTCGAAATTTAATTTTATATTAAAGGTAAATCCCTTTTTGACGCAGACATATAGTTTACTATTTTAATATTTGAACTAAGTGAATAAATATAATTTATTAGTATACAAATGGCGTCTGGTCATTCTTTGCCTCAAAGTAATCTTAGTGTCCAGGGTGGAAACCAGAGGGGTTCTCACAAGGTTCACCAACCCTGCTATAAGCACTATAGCAATAACTAATTACATATTTCTCTTCAATGAAACTTTTAACATTTGTTACAAAAATATATGAAATATCTCTTACAGAAATTGCTTCAAGACAAAGTAAGTGCATGCAGATATAACAGAATAATAATATTAAGAGAATTTTTAAGTCTTTGAAAGCATTATTTAATGTCACCATGCAATCATATACTAAGTTATTGTAAAATTAATATAGTGGTACGTTATGTAGAATTTTAGTAAATAACTTCACAAATATAAATTAAATCTGCATTGTTCAAACTTTCAATAACACTTTAAAGTAGAAGAATTTTTCATAATTCAAGAAAATAATATTTTTTAGTCTAAGAATGTAGAATTTTAAATCACTAAAGTAATTGTAAATTTCAACCACTTTAAAAACATTTCTTTAAAATTAAAATATTCTTTTTTTACACTCTTAAAGAATATATAAAGTCTTATAAAAATTAAGGGGCCTCATGGGTGTTAAATTTCTCTAGAGGTCAGAAAACAAACAAATTTCAAACAGTTATAATTTTTTTACATTTAAATTTAATCATTCGAATCTTTCACACATTATTTTTAAAGGTATGGGGCTTCCGAAAAGCATAAAATGTTTAAAATATAACCATAATTTTAAAAATTATAAGCATATGAAAATAAGAAACTTTTCTATAAGAGATATTTATTAAGTTTTACGTCGCGCATGCTATTTTCTAAAATTGAAGCTTTAATTAATAGCTATAAGTTGATTAATAAAGTTAAATGTATTCTTATTACACTGTAGCTATTTTTATATAAATAGAGTAATAACTTACATACTTTTATAAATAAAAAATACATTTTTTTAAAAAAAATAAAAAATTGCAATATTTTACAAATATTTTAAAATACAAAAGATATATAATGCTAAAATTAGGTAGAGTTTAAAGAGTATGACGCATTTTATAATTCTATAAAGTTTTATACATCAGATTGATTGATTGAATATTAACGTCGCACTGTTCAGCTACACGAGGGCTTTTGGCGACGGACCACGTAATTTTGAACCATGGTCAAGTGACGTGGACGACACCTGAGCTGGCACCCCCTCTCCTAACTACCACACCACACCAACGGGAGGACGTTTCAGCTCTTGACAGATTTAACGTGCATCGCTGCCCTACACGGCGGATCTTTAGTGGTACTGGGCTCGAACCCGTGACAAAGCAAGCCACGGTCCGATACCTATACCACTCGGCTACCGCGGCCACATTTTATACATCAGAGGCTACTATTTTAGAAAATAGTGTGCGCAACGCAAAAAATACTTAATATTTTTTACAGAATTTTCATATGTTTATGATTTTTAAAATTATTATTATATTTTAAACATTTTGTACTTTTCTGAAGCCACACTCTTTTATAAATAATGTGTAAGAGATTCGAATTATTTAATTTAAATTCAAAAGAATTATACCTGCTTGAAAATTTTTTATATTTTCAGACCTATAGAGAAATTTAACACCCCTGAGACTTCTTAACAATTTGAAATTACTTATACTCTTTTTCAATAAAAAGAGTAATTAAAATGACTCGTAATTTGTTAACGAAAAAATGTTTTACAAACAGTTTATAAACTAATATTTGCTTATTTACTGTAACTGTTTACGTACACCGCTATTTGAGCATTTGGAATTTAAAATGATATTTTAGTAAATAATTTTATTCATCTCGGGTATTCATCATTACTAATTCCTTGGAGGTTTGTAACCATTCGTGTATGACCCGATAAACGGTATACCTTCCATAATGTCTCATTTCACTCAGCTGATTCCATGAAAATAATGAGGTATTATATAATTAACACGTTAATGAACCTTTCAGATATCATTACAGACACATTAGTACTTAAACCGATGAATGTATCGTAAAAGATAACTCTTTCCACAAATGAAGTTGATGGATCATTTAGAAAGCATCTTAATGGAATTTTCTATGGTTGGAAAATCCTTCTTCCACCGGAAGTTAATTCGCATGATTAAAAATAAGTTATATTCCATCTAATTAAGTAGAAATTAGGTTTAGAGATGAGAAGTACTATTCTTCTATTAGAACACCTCTTTCCTAATCTTTTTCTTTTTTTAAACATTCTTTTTCAACCGTTCTTTTGGGCCTCAAACTTTATAAATTTGTGAAAATCATATAGCTTGTGTTTATTGAATCATTTTGTTCTACTCTACACTTCGGTTCTAATTCATTTAAAGAGCTTCTGCGAAATTAAGTCAGAATGAAAACAAGGGGAGGGGAACAGAATGAAAACTGCAAAGAAATATATTTTCTAGTTTTTCCTTTTGTTGATTTCCTTGTTTACGATTCGGGAAGAGAAGCACCAAACTGGATTGGGGAGAGATAAATAAGCGCACACTTAAAAAAGAGAATTTAGAGTTTGAAATATTATATTTGGAATATTAAATTTTATAAAAATAAATAATAATATTTTTGGAACATTAAACACTTTTACAGTTTCATCCTACCATTAAAAAAAATGCTGAAAATGACACATTATTTTTTCTTCCTCAGAATTTAAGGTATCCGACTACGTTCGGAACAGTGATTTTAAAAAGTGCATAAATGGGTAATTTTCATGATATTTAGTGTCACTCAGATTAGAATACATACATAAAATTGTTTTAAGGACTCTTTGACAAAAAGAATTTATTTAAATATAATATTTTGTCAAAAAATTAACTTAGAATAATCTTTTTTCCAACTGTTCTCCTTTAGTGAAAAATGGTTCTATTATAATAATTTCTCGCCTGTATATAGCTCAGATCTCTCTACAGAGGCTCAATTAGAATTTATAAAAAATTCACATTATTTTCAGAGTTGCGACCAATTGAAATAATTATCGGGTTTTTTTTCTTAAAATTGCTCCACTCTGCTGTCGTAAAATATGAATAAACCACTTCTAATTTATATATTTCAAAAAATTCCAGTTGGACCTCTGAACAGAGATCTGAGCTATATACGCGGGCAAAGTATTATTCTAATAGAAGCATTTTTCACAAAAGGAGAACATTTGGAAAAAAAGATTATTCTAAGTTAATTTTTTGCCAAAATATTGTATTTAAATAAAGAAAGTTGTCAAAATTTTCCTTAAAACAATTTTATGCATATATTCTAATCTAAGTGACACTAAATATCATGAAAATTATCCATTTTTGCGCTTTTGAAAATCACGGTTCCAAACGTAGTCGGATACCTTAACGTTTCATATGATGTTTTATTCTAAACTTTAAAAATAATCAGTTACAAAAAAATTCGTATTAATATTCATCACAGAAAGGTATGTATTATTTTCTTGTGTGTATATATATATAATAAGGAATAATGCAACTGTGCAATTAAAATATTAAATCAATCACCTAAATCAGAGGTTCCCAAACCTTTTTGTCTCATAGACCTTTTGACATGTTTTTCGGTTTCGGGTAGACCCCTGCTTACTTACTATCGAATTTTCGCCAATTTATCAAATTAAATGTCTTTTTAGCAGCTGGTACTACTATTTATTTTAAAAGAATTAAATTTCTAACTGTAGGGAAGTACAGCGTTGAAAACTTAAGAAGCACACGTTAATGCAGTGTTTCTCAAACTGTGGGGCGCGCCCCCTAGGGGGCGTGATAATCCTACAAAGGGGGCGCAAGTATATAAAAAAGTTGAAAAAAAGATTTTTTTTAAAATTATTAATTTTCTGAAAATAAGCAAAACAAAAAATACACTCTGACATAATAAAATACAAAATTCACATTTACACTGATATAATACACTTATAAATGTATCAGTACCGCATACAAATGTGTTTCATAATTAATTTAACACTACTAAGTTAATCAAAAGTTTAATAATTTTCAGTAGTTCTATAGGCATTTATCAAGTTATATATGAAATTTAATACTTCTCATGATAATTTGTACGGTTTATAATGAAAGTCATATTGTAGCTTTACATCAAAGTATATTATTATTGAATTCAATGCATTGTTTCTGTATGGAGGGGAGAGTGATGAAAATTGTGATTCAAAATTGGGCCGCAAGTATAGAAAGTTTGAGGAGCACTGAGTTAATGAATTAAATTAAAATTAAATTGATTCATAAAATAACAGAACAGCAAACAAATGCATTTAAGGAGAGGAAGGAATATGGTGCTTTAATAACAAATTTTCAACATTTAATATCAATATAGTCAGTTTTAACCTTAAATTTCCTTTGTTAGTAAGTGTCCAGTTTTTTTTTAGGTAGGCAAACTTACTGAAACTCCCTCTCACTAGGAAAAGCAATTGAAAACTTTCTCACGATATTCTATAATTCACAACAAATAACAGGTATGTCTTTTTTAAAGCCAAAATTGCTGATATTCGTTTCTAAATATTTTAAGATCTTCGTTAGGGCTTATTCTCATCATTTTCTATTGTAATGACTTTTTTTTTTCAATGTGACTATGTGTATTCATTGTCTAATTTGGTACTACTATAAAAAAGCAATCCCAAACTTAGTTTCAAAACCTGAGTAAAGGGCATTTAAATGGTGAACGTAGGATAAAATGTCCAGAAAGATTATCTGTGAGAAATTGATACAATTTGCGATGTCCAATATTACATTTCTTGAGCTTTATTCTGGAGAGATACTGAAATGGTCATTATCTTAATAAAACTTATGCTGTCACCTAGTAACACTAAATATAGTAAAACTAATTTTAGTAAACAAATCAGTTAAATAAGTAGAATCTGGTATGCACTAGATCAAATTTTTTAAAAAAATTAAAGTAACGATCTGGTTTAATCAGAGCCACTATCACAGACCCCCATTTATACCTCATGGACCCCAAAATTATTTTTTTTGCTGGCGTGGGCCCCTTGCATAGAGCCTTAGGGGTATAGACCACTTTGGGAATAGTGGCCGCGGTAGCCGAGTGGTATAGGTATCGGATCGTGGCTTGCCTGGTCATATAGTACCACTAAAGACCCACGTTAGGGCAGCGATGCACGTTAAATCGAGAGCTGAAACGTCCTCCCTGAGGTGTCGTTAACGTCAAACTATTTAAATATTTCAATCAATCAATCATTGGGAATCACTGACTTAAAAACTATTTAAAATAGCATGATTTATACAAACACAATTAATTAATGATATACATTAATACCTCGACTTACGCTACTCTGACTTGGGTGATTTTCAAATTTCGTCGATACGTCTATTTTTTTCCATCACTGAAACTCAAATGGAATCAGTGCCAGAGCCTGGTGAAATTGGTAATGTGATTGAAGAAGCTGTCGCGATCTTGCCAGGCAAATAAGTTTAGAAGTAGATAGTGATGACATTCATGAACTGCTGGATTTCCAAACACTGACAATCGATGAGCTCATATAAATGCAGCAGCAAGAGTAAGATATTAAAGATTTTGAGTCTGTATACCCAGTTCAATCAGAAAACCGAATGATGATTGGGAAGAAGGCACCGGTTTAAGCTAAAAAGGGTTTCTCTCAAATTTTAGGAAATACAGACTCCAACGAAGAGCGTATTTTTTCAACAAAACAAGGAATACCAAAAATTATTCGCATAATACTAGTAACTTTTGATGAGAAAATAAAATTTAGTCGGCAGATTATTTGTTAGGTTTTATGAAACCTTCTACATCAAAATAACTTCGGTTCGCGATTTTGTAATTGTATTATCTAAGATTTTGCTGAACATTTTTTTTTACTGAAGTATTATTTTCTTTCGACTCCGGCCTCAACTAAAAATAATTTATATATATTTATACGCGAAATTATACCTACTTACGTGATCATCACTCAGTCCCACATATCGTCCAAGTTCGAGGTATTACTGTATATCAATTCCTCATGTGTTATTTTTAACAATTTTTTATTTTTAATGCTGTAAAATCATCTCGATTTAGAGTCGTTGAGTTAAATTAACTCAGTAAGATACGAATATGGAATCAATGGATGCAGAAGAGATGATCAATCAATAGGAAGGATTTCATCAACTTTGACATACCACAGAGCGTGAAAACGGAAACAGCAATGACGAATCGCACTACAATGTGTACTGTGAGAGAATCTGTTATTCGACACTGTTTATCAAACTGTACCATTATCATCTGCAGCAGAAGGGAATTTCAGCCCTATTACATCGACTATCAGCACAAACAATTTATCCATCACACATCACCATTGCTATTTTAGATGAACTTTGGTAAAGCATGGAAGCAGTATGGACTGACATATGAAAAGACAACATTCAAAGCATCTTTCTAAAAATACCGTAGCAGTTATTTCCCCCTGTAAAGGATACATAATAGAATTGATTTCTTTGTTTTCCAAGTCCTACATGGCTTTACTTTCAAATCATGACATCCTTTTACTTTACATTAACTGTTCAATATATTTGTTTTTATACCTCTTATCCCTCGTGGTGTTGCAAGAGTGAGGGAGAGCTATATTAACGTCGCACTATTAAGTGCCCGGGGGCTAACACCAACGGACCTGGCTATTTAGAAACATGGTCAAGTAACAAGGACAATACCTCAGCTGGCCCTCCCCACCCCCTACTCCTCCAAACTTAACCACCTCACCAACGGGAGAAGGTTTGAACCTCGATATATTTAACGTGAATCGACCCCCTCTAAACAGCTGGTCTACAGCGGAACTAGGCTCGAACACATGAAACGCCAGCCATCTTAACCACTAAGCTACCGCGGCACCTTGTGAGTGTTACATTTTGAATAGCAGCTGTATATATATTTACTACAATAAATATGTAACAGTCCCCTGGACTTTAACTGAGCTGCAAACGCCACCTGGTGTGGTGTAGATGTTAATACCTATTACGTTCTCTCTTGCTGTGCGTGTGTGTTTGTATCTTTTATGTTCTTACCATCACTCTTATGTGAACTGTTCGTATACTGTCCATCCAAGAATAAAAAGGTTTAATCAACCTAGAAGTTGGTATATTCATATAACATTCCAAATACATTACACTCAAGCATACGTCGCTAAAAATACATTTTTTTAGAATTGTATAATTTTGAGATAAAATAATTTCAAAATACTCAATATTGAACAAAGTAAAAAGAAATAGTAAAGGTTACCATTGCTTCTTAGAAATTAATATGTAATACTAGAGAACCCGACAGACGTTATCCTGTACACACATCTTAAATTCAAAAATTCCAATTTTTTTATGAATAGGCTTTAACAATCTGGACCGTTTTGAGTAAAATTTGTATTAAAAAGTTATTACAATGCAATTATGGGCAAGTTTTACACACTTCTGGGTTGCTTAGAAGTGAAACACACACACAAACTATTTCCGATAAGAAATAATTTTAACTAAAAAAAAGTTTAATAATGTGTGTAATCAATTAGCTACACAAATAGATTTGTAGGTTAGGATAATTTTTGTTAACGCCCGTGTAAATTTAACAGAAAATCATGTAAAATACTCACTTCAATTGCATACTAAATTTGGAGAATGTATATTTTTTATGCACACTTCAAAACTCTTCAAACACTAATTACATCTGAATGTAATAATTTAATTAACACACAATTTATTTCAACAAAATAATAACACGAAGTGACAAAATATTTTCCTGAAATGATCACAGCACCAACTGTAGGGACCAACTTGAATTATAATAAAAGATTTTTGAATATTCGATACTGCGATAGTAGCGCAGTCTGCCGGATCCAATGTAAAACATTCCAAGATCAACAATTGATAAATAAAAAATTAATTAAATAAACATTTCTAAACCGAATTATAAATCTAAACCATTCTCGAGTCCACTGGAACAGACAAAAACTTTCATCAAAATCGGTCCAGCTGTTTAGAAGGAGTTCAGTTACACACACACGCACAGAAGAATTACATATATAAAGATTATTTGAAAAGATATTAATTAAAAACGCTAAAAAGCGGGAATCGTGCGCTTGAAAAAGTAGCTAAAATAAATTTTTTCTTGGTTGATCTAAGTAGGAATTGACTTATTTTTTTATATATATATTACACACACTTGTTTATAACAATAGCGGTGTTATTGAATAAATAACTAGCATTAATTAATGAAAAAAATTATTAATAACAAATACTTAGTTAAATTGTACATACAGTACAGTCCCGATAATCCGAACAATATCGGACCGACCCCTGTTCGGATTACGTGATTGTTCGGATTAGCCGGAGTAACAGCGAAATCACTATTTGAACTCGGAGTACGGGTTATGTTGTACAATTTTTCATACTAAACATTAGTGGTTCTGTTCTGTAGTTTATTCCATTTTAAAATTTGTACCATAACTTGATGTACAGTGCGTGAATATTAAATAAAGAACTGTTTTGAATTAAGAGGTTTATACTGTTTTATATTGAAATATTCACCGATTTTCGTCCTTAAAATTATAAAAAATTTTCCGCGGAGTCGTTCGGATTAGCGGGACTGTACTGTACTATATGGATGGGGTTATAATCGATCGGAGAAAAAATTCATTGGCTATAGAGGAGGTTCCGGACCCTTCGAGCCTCCCTCCCCCCTTGTGTGTGACAGAGATGCTGGGTGAACCGCAATTCCTTGAAAAAATTAGAAGTAGCCCGCCCCCGGGAAAAGTCTGCCCACCTATAAATAACGAAAAGTAAAATAAAAGCATCTCATAAAATTTTAATTAATGTTCTCTTACATTTTTGTTTTAAAAAGTTTACACAATGTTTTTATGAAGCAACAGTTTTTCTTCCTAGCATGTATTTTTGTTGATAACATTTAAATATAATCTATTTTTGAAACATTCTTTTTTTACCTTTTTCTGTTTAACTAATAGCAATATGAGCAATATAATAAATTATATCATCTCTGCCTTCCCATATTATTTATCAATTATCCATCCGCAAAAGGGATAAAATGTATTTTTCGAGAGATTTTTGGTATTTATGATCAATTAATTTATAAAACATCTTTGAAATTGTTTATTTTTCATTTTAATTGTCTATCCTAAGGCATTTCATAGAATAACTAAGTAGAATATGAAATTGTTCATCTATTATATACTTTAAATGACTAGTCTAGTTATTTTATGAAATACCTTGTTATTCTATGAAATAATTGAACTATACACTTTAACGGTAACATATATAATATATTAAGTTAAATACACTACAAAGTTATATCTAATTGAATCCTATTATTTTACCGAAGATATAATTACAAATTAATCAAAAATAAATTAAGTATGTTTTTTCTAAAACTTTTTCCATTGTTAATGTCTTTTCGTCGTCTTTTTATAGAAGCGAATGATAATTACGAACATTTAATTCTCAGAGGGATTTCTTCTTTGCTGTTTCTTCAAATGCGTTAAGATTCTTTGTTCATTTCCGCAAGGTGCCAACTTAGATCCGTTCACACATAATCCAAACAAAGACAGGTATGAAATCTTCCTCAAGGTGCAGCAAGCCACGCAATCTTTCACTTTTACACAAACGCTCATTATTCTTTCAGAACAACACCATCGTAATAATCTTTCGGCGGAAAAGGGAATTCTTCGCCATAAATTCCTCTCTCTAGTCCTTTATTCTAACATCCAAGACGAACACGTCGGGCACCATAATGAACCATAAATGGAAGCACAGTTGCAGTTAAAGCTTTGCTTCCGAAGTCTTTTCTTTCGCGTCTTCTAATTAAAATTCTTTTCATCAAACTCGGAAGTTTTATGAA
The DNA here is from genome assembly GCA_019973935.1 of Trichonephila clavipes. Classification (NCBI taxonomy): domain Eukaryota; kingdom Metazoa; phylum Arthropoda; class Arachnida; order Araneae; family Nephilidae; genus Trichonephila; species Trichonephila clavipes. The sequence continues at coordinate 82,755 of BMAU01015731.1, forward strand.
CAGCTCAATGATCGAATCACTCACAAAAGACTGGAATTGGAATAATTTTACGCGAAAATCTATCCTAGATAATTCAGCGTTGTTTACTGTACAAGAATAAATATTCATCTCGACTTGGTTCGATATTTTAAATAGAAGCATCGTTGAAGCAAGAAAAAAATAAGTGTGGGTTCAGCATTTTTACGATAATGGAATGTTGCTCCATTTATTCGTTTCAACAAACTTCGATTATTCTAGAAAGCAATTTTAATTTGTCTCAAACTTTTAAATATGTAGACTTTTAAACAAGCAAAATGCGATGCACTGCTTCGAACGCTTTAAAATGAAATTTGTAATCGTTTGGTGTATCTAATATTGAACCAATATTTCGATCATTTTTGAAACGAGTTTCTTTTTCATTACAAGTAAAATAATTTCATTTTTACTTATATTTTTCTTAAACCTAAATCATTTAAAATTTTAAAGGAAACGGTTGTTTTTTACACGTATTATATGATATTTTAAATAACCAACGCTGTGTAGATTATCCAATTTAAATTAATACGTTAATAGATCTCTTTCTTCAAACAATTCGAAAATTAGGCTTACTGCGGGTATTTGTGTGTATGTAAGTTTTCACTTGATCTCAAATTTAAATATTTTTGATGAATGCATGAGCTCTCTTAAAATAATGGTGTTTTTCTAGTTTTCCTTTTATACTTGCATTGTATATTGTATTTCATAACACATTTAACTTCAGACACCATTCTGTGATTTAAAGGGCTATTATGATATATTTTTGAATCCGGTTGCTATACGACTAATGTAAATAAAATTATTTTTCGAACTTTGGATTGTTGTAACTATTCATCTGGGACTACCCGAGAAGCTAAATTGTCATCGAATAAAATGTTCAAGAAAATAATTTCGTACATAAAAAAAGGTAATGTCATTTTAAAGACCTTTCAGATTTAAAAAAAACTGTAACAATATGTGTCACACAAAGATAGGAAAAAATTACTTCAAATGTAATTCATTTTGCCGTACATAAAACAGTTTCAAAATCTCTCTTCGTTTCACTTAAAAATGCCAATGAATTATATTTTTTTATCATAATACTAAAATGTTTTCAACGAAAAATGAAATAAATTGGTTTAGGCACAAACAAATTCGCTCCTATTGATTTGTATCTCTTTATCACAAATAGGACAAAGTATTTCAAAGAAATATCAAAATTCCATTTTTAACTTAATAAGGAATTATGATATTGGAATAAAGTCTAATGTAGCTGAAAACATTAACGAACTTAATATGGAATAAGATCAGAGCATTATCACTAAGGTGACCATTTTTTTACAATAAAAAGGAAGACGAAAATTTTAAGAAAAAATTACAACTTAAATAAATGAAACGCTTTATTAATTCAAACAAAAATAAGCTAATTAAGCTTACATTCTTTTTAATTATTATCTTAAACGAGTATTTTTCCATTGATTTTTTGTCGTGAACACATCATTTTTAATACATCGGAAAGTTGGGCAAAAAATGTCCTTCATACTAAATTTTACGGTAAGCACACTGTAGCTAAAATGTTAACATTCAAATTCGATTTCTCACTAGTCAATTCACAAAAATCATTACATACAGGAGAAAAACTTTTTCAACTGCTGCATTAGTTCAGGACAGCACAATGTAAATTCAACAAGAATAATTACATTTTCATATGGAATGTGCTCATTTTTTAAATGGTTTGAGTAATTTCACTCACCTTTTACCAATTTCTTAGCATGTTGATTTTCCAATTGTTCTAATTTATTATAATTTAAATATACATTCAATCTTTTTTCTACTCCAAACAGACATTTGTCATTGATTTTAAGATCAGGCATTTCTTTCGATAAAAACTCGATGTAATTTTCTATATCTGCCCAATTTACTTGCTACAAAGTCAAAAAATAACATTTGAAAACTGTTATTTCCTGTGATATTTGTTTCAGACCATTCTTCGACATTTTGGAAACGTGTTTGGTTCATCTCTGATTACAGAGATGGTTACTCAAACCATTTAAAAAATGAGCACATTCCATATGAAAATGTAATTATTCTTGTTGAATTTACATTGTGCTCTCCTGGAACTAATGCAGCAGTTGAAAAACTCCAAACTACTCCAAACAGACATTTGTCATTGATTTTTAATATCAGGCATTTCTTTCGATAAAAACTCAATGTAATTTTCTATATCTGCCCAATTTACTTGCTACAAAGTCAAAAAATAACATTTGAAAACTGTTATTTCCTGTGATATTTGTTTCAGACCATTCTTCGACATTTTGGAAACGTGTTTGGTTCATCTCTGATTACAGAGATTAACAGATCAGTTTTGAAACATTGAAAAGTTGGACACTTTTCGAGGAAGGACAGAACCTATAAAAGGAGGACGGTTAGTCACCTTATTAACACAGTACTTGATATTACTCACTAATTCACATAAGGAATATCATTAAGAAAACCAACATGATTCAAGAATCTATGTAAAACTTTTAGCTCAAACGTAATTTTAAATTAATCTGCATGTAGCCCAAATTGGTATATAAATCGACTTAAAACAAATGTTTTGCGATATTTACATAATATTAATCATGTTTATACTAAATGAGTTTATAAAAAACTTCAAATAACTCGCATGTATTTCTAAAGCTTTAAACATGTAAATATAACTCAATATATTTTTAATGTGTCCCCAATATATACAAGTGCGCATCGCACTTTAGATTTAATAATTTTTTTAAAATAATGTAGAAATAAAATCCAGTCAAACTGCTGTAATTATTCTTCTTTCTTTAAAAGTAAAAACTCTTGTACATTACGTTAATAGGCAAGGTTACGTGACCTGTTGGCTGCGACTTGAAGTCCAGCTCTGCAATAGAATTTCGAGCTTCTAAATCAAGGCTGCTTCAAAGGAAATTAAAGCTAGATACAAAACCATCATGTGCAGTAGTGCTCCTTTGATTTTATCTTACGACGTGATCTGAAGCACTACGACGGCTATTAGCGATGGACCTCATAAAGTAACGAGGATGACACCTGATCTGGCATCCCCTCACTAAACGTCCACATCAGGCCATCACTTGAAACCTCGACAGATTTGAGGGTCTTTAGTGGGGCAATAGGTTTCGAATCCATGATTCGACAACGCCGGCCACGAGTTCGTGACCATGACCACTCGATTACCACGGCTATAAGTGTAAAGGAACTGAACTGAACTCAGTGACGTAACAGCCCATGAGGGTCAAGACCTAATGATCCTATCTCAGTTTACATGACCTTAGGCGCTGTGTGCTAGTGGAGATGTTTCGATATAGTGGTCAATCTGACGCGAAACCCCCAGTGATAAGATCCCAAGCAAGCTTGGTACTCATTTATCGACCCACTTAAGGGATGAAAGGCTCAGTCGACCTTACACATCCGGGATTTGAACCCCGGACCTGTGGCATGGAAGCACGATACACAACGACTCAGCCACCGATCTTTCAAAAAAAAGTAAGGGATATGTAATAAAATACTAGCTTAAATGCTAATATTGAAAGTGAGTGGTTCTATAATAAGTAACATTGAGTTTTTCTTTTCCTTAAAAGTTAAGTTTATTTCTGTTTAGTAAATTTTAAAAAAAACTTCCAGTGGGCTTTTTTTTCAGTTAATTTAAGGTATGCTTATTAAAATCCAACAAAAACATAATACATCGAAATTTTGCTTAAAAATTAAAATATTTCTCATGCAAGCACGTACTTTACCTCCCGTTGTTCCAACCATCTTTTTTAGGACCAATGCTGTGAAGAAAGCACTTTACTTTTTCGAAGAGCTCCAAAATTAATTTTTCTAATGTTATCTCGAGACGTCTTTTTATTTTTAAAGAACCAACAAAAGAGCAGTTAGGATGCCTTTCATAGTTTCTCTTAATCAATATATTTTTCTGAAAGCAACTCAGTTGCTTCTACTTGTAAAGCAAATGAATCAAACAAAAAATGTTGCCTGTTTTTCCCTCTGGAACAGCTTACAGTTATGTTCTCCTAAGAAAAACAAATAACTTTAAAGCTCTCCTTGTACTAATAGGATCTTGAAAAATTGCTATTTTTTACCTCAAAAGCCTAGGGTCGATTCTTCTAGGATTAATATCACTTCTCCCAACTTCCTCCAACGAAAGAACAACATTTTTATCTGTTATTTTTATCAGAACAATGCTACAAAGTATATTTGTAAATTTCATTTCTTGATAATTTTTTTACATGTGTATTTACGTTTTGCATTATTTGAAGAGGATAAAAACGAAATGTGCATTCGTTAAAAATAACATAAAACAATGAGGAAATGTTATGTTATATCAAAAAGAAAAGATGCAAATTGATCAGAGTAGTGAAAGATAAAAATATAATCTAATTTTCAAAAAAAAAAAGAATGAACTTTTAATCAAATACTTTCCTTTCAATGAAATATATGTTAATACAAAAATAAATTAAATATATGTTTTATTTTAATTTTTTTTCAAATTTAAGTAATTATGAATGCAAAGGAAATTCATATTGTGTTTAGGTTAAATAAAAATATTAGCAATATCTCCCATTTGGAAGTCGATTTCTGAAAAACCTATTCTTAATGGATTTCTACTCAACAAAAAAAAAGAAACATGCTTACCGAATTCCGAGTCTGTTGGCTCAATAGTTCAGAAATTGGAATTTTTTTTAACTAAATCTTTATTATCTACTCTCTGGAGGGGTTACTGAAGAAATCAAGTCAAAAATGTGTGCATGCATACTTTCAACAAAATTTAAATTTATCGTAATGATTTGAGCTCAATTGTTGATTCTAAAATAATTATATTGTGTTGGTATATATATATATTATAAAAACTAACAATGGAATCTTAGAATACATTCTTGTATATATATCTATATGTACAAGAATGCATTCTAAGATTCAATTGTTAGCTCATATATATATATATGTAAATTAACAATTGAATCTTAGAACACATTCTTGTATTAAAAGTAACAATCAATACTGAGTGTCTTCCCCCATTTTTTAATAAAAAAAAGGGTAAGATATATATATCCATAATTTATTTAAATGAATTTTCTGCAATACATTGAAAAAGGATATAAAAAGCAATTAAATTTTTTATTATTGAACATTCCGTAAGAAAAAGTATTTTCTGCTTAATTAAGTAATAATGCATTATTAATTGAATACGTTTTTTAATTATATTGAGTAGATTCTTCGTAGATAAGTTTACTTCTATCCTAGTTCTTTCTCTATTGCATTATATATAATATAGTTATAAAGATATTAAATCTAATTCACTAAAATATTCACATGTTTATCTAGATAGTTGTGCATGGAGTAAAATATTCAACAAAATTTCGCCTTAGTGCAAGAAAAAAAAAGGACAAACTTATTCATCGTAATCCTTTAAAATTCGCTATTTTGAATTATGTACATTGTTGTTGAAACTGAAAGCATTTTAATAGAAAATGTTATGAAACTAAAATATATTATTTTCCTCATTTATTAAACAAGTCAAGTTGGTATAGCAAAGAAATGTAATGAAAAAACAATATAAAATAGACAAAAGGGGAAAATTGGTTTTTTAAGTACAAAGTACAGTTTTTATTATATACAATAATCGCATTCATGGGAAGAGAGACAAGACATATCTTATTCAATAACAAAAAAAAAGAAATTTAAATCTTTTATTAAATTTTTCAATTCTTTCTCTTGTAAATGAAACAAAAGTTCGAAAATTCTCGAATGAAAAATTAGTTTTTAACATATCTTCAAAAAAAATTACTTATGAGTTTAAAATAGAAAGAAAATGTGGAAAAAACTTCTTTCATAGGTACAAATCAGTTCAATTTTAAAAACAACCCCATAATTTAATAACTATTTTGTATTTAATATGGTTGTCTTCTTTATGATCAAAATTCCAGCGAAGAGTAACAAACTCCTTTTTAATACTTTGAATGATAAAGTATTAAGACAATATATCACTAGCAGCCTAAATTATTGAGGTGGAGATAGGTGGTGTCACCATCTATCGTGTAGAAGTCCAACCTGTCTCAGGCTCTGGCAACATACATTTCTTCCCTTCGGGAAGGACACGACAACAACAACATTACTAGCAGCAAATGTGAAGGTTTAACCTTGGAAGATAAAGCAGAAGTCAGTTCACCTGATACATCTGAATCCTAACCTCTATCGTACACCAGGCGTGAATTTTCAGTCCCAATATATTCGGCATACAAAAGCTTCGGTTATAAAGTATGACAGTATTCAATGAAATCAGTAACTTTTTACACTCACACAATGGAGTTTGAAGTTTTAAAAGATTCAATTACAATACATAAGAAAAATTTAAACGTAATTTTTCTTCTCGTTTTTGAAAAGATCTAACATTAGTTTAAAAAACATTACTATACTTATTTTAGATTCAGAGAATTTCTACGATTATAAATAATTTTAAGGTTAAAGTGTAGTATATGGGGGGTGCAGTCCTCTTTTGGGAGGCAACTAAAAGCGGTCGCCAAGGTACTTTTTTTTGGAATTACTTATTATTTATTTTAGAATGAATTCGATATCTCACCATGACATTTAGATAAAAATCACCAAATCCGAAGAAAAATCACTAAATCCGATGTAGCCCCTCTATACTACACTTGAGCCAATTTTAGTATAAAACGGAATAAAACAAAATTCCTAAGAAATTTAAGGTAAACGATTACGTTCGAAACCGTGACTTTACAAAAGCATACAAACGAATATTTTTTAATATTAAGCATTACTTAGATTAGAATGGTCATGCAAAATTTTTTTAAGATTATTATAATAAAAAATTATTTTAATGTAATATGTTGGCAAAAAATTAATATAGAATTATCTATTTTCAAAACATTCTCCTTTTATGAAAATTGGTTCTGCAATAATAAAATTTTGCCTAAATATATAAGAAAGACTTCTCTACAGAACCTGAACTAGAATTTTTGAAACATATAACTTAGAAGTGGATCTATTAATGTTCTAATACATGAGAGTAAAAACCTTTATCTAAAAAACATTAATATTTCAATTGGTAATAAATCTGAAAATAATATAAATTCCTCAAAAATCTTACAAGGAGAGAGCACGAAACTTTGTGTAACAGTAGTACTGCTATAGGGTATTCAAAACTCAATGTAATTCCGCCGAATGGCCAGTCAATTCCGAGAAAACAGCGTTCCAAATTCATGCTAAGCTTATATACAAGTTATTTTCTCCTTGTCACAACGTCACCGTGGTATGATCGTCAGCGTAACGGAGCTCTATCCAATGGACCGGGATTCGATTCGCGCGAGCGCCAGCTTCGTTTTCGTTTTTTTATCTCCAATTTATTTTATTACTTATTTTCAGAATTAAATTATTTTATTTTTTCAAAAAGATTCATTGATTTTTAAATGATATTCTAAAAGTTATAGTAACTATTTCACTTTTTTAAAACACAAAGCAACTAATAGTTGTGATAATACTTAAATAAAAAGTGAAAATAAATTAAATAATAAAAAAGTTAAATAAATATAAGTAAAAATAAATTAAGTTATAACAAATAAAGTTAATAAGTAAAAAGTTCACTTTGTCTTACATAATTTTTTTATTACAAGAACCTGAGTGATAATTATCATAAAAACATTCAAAACAATTCATTTTTCACACCTAACACAGTTAATTAAAGAAGAATTACTGCAAGAATAATGTTTCTTAAATAACAAGGTTATACTGTAAAAACAGGGGTAAAAATAGCAAAACATTTTAAGCAATAGTGTAGAAACCAAAATCCGTTATCCTACGGATTTCTCATTTTATTGGAGCATTGTTTTTTTAAAAAAAAATACTTGATTCCTAAAAGAATAACACCTGCTCTTTAAAAACAGTTGCCTTTTTCTTGATCAAAATCAGTTTGTTAAAAACGGAGGTAAAATTTTATGGCCATTTAGGTATAAGGAATAATTTTAAAAATACAATTAATTAGATTTCAATGACAGAAGTAATTGTAGTTATACCATATATTAGTGGTGTTTTTTTTTTAAATAAAAAAGTAAAATACTTACTATAATTATACAGAATATCATTTAAAAATCAATGAATCTTTTGTAAAAAATAAAATAATTTAATTCTGAAAATAATAAAATAAATTGGAGAGAAAAAAATAAAAACAAAGTTGACGCTCGCGCGAATCGAACTCCGGTCCATTGGATAGCACTCCGATACGCTGACGATCATACCACGGCGACGTTGCATCAGGAAGAAAATAACTTGTATATGAGCTTCGTATGAATTTGGAACGCTGTTTTCTCGGAATTGACTGGCCATTCGGCGCAATTACATTGGGTTTTGAATACCCTATAGTAATACTACTGTTACACCTAGTCTCGTCTCCAAATGAATTTCCTTAGTCGTGACCTCCTCTTGCTAGTACATGCTCTATGGAGAAGCTATATATAAGCAAAATATTACTATTACAGAAACGTTTTTCATAAAAGGAGAATGTTCTGAAAATAGTTCATTTTTTGCTAAAGTATTGCATTTAAATATTTTTTATAGTAATAATATTCTTAAAACAATTTTATATATGCAATCTAATCTAAGTGAGACTAAATATTAAACAAAACTATTCGTTTGTACGCTTTTTCAAAATCACGGCTCTGAAGGTAAGTCGAGTACCTTAAGCAGTTTTATCAATACATATTTGTATGAGGGATGAAAACATCCCAAACTCTGCAGTTGATATCAAAACCTTCGTTATCGCTCTGTTTTCGAAACAAAAAGAGAGCGTTCTAAAGTTTAAATCACCTCGAAAGTAAAGAAAAACAATCGGAAAAAGAATTCGGCAGAACTGTACAAAGAATGCGATACCTGCATGACGAACTTTGTAATCGGAAATATCGAATTTATCGCCTCAGTGATCCCGCCAAATAGGAATTCGAATTCGAAGTAAAAAGCTATAAAATCCAAAGTTTCCTATTTCCTAAATGACTTTTTGGCAGTATATCAAGACACAAGCGATATTTTTAACCTAATAATATGTTTGAGTTTCCAGGCGTTTTATGAAACACGTACATCTTTTCATGAATGGTGTATTTCAACTTTTATGGCCTGTTCGGATGGAACTCCCTTTTCCTAAATTTATTTTTGCGTGTACTTTATATCTAATAATAAAATTCTACTTTCAGTATGATTTTTATACTTAAAATGTTCGTTATTGCTAAAAATAACTAACACTAATCTTATCTAAACTTAATTTATGTTGATTTTATCAATATTCTTGCTTAAATTCCTTTTTGAAGGATAAATATAGAATATTTTATTCTTAAAAAAAAATCGCAATTTTTCTATTAGATTCAACAAAAATTTATTTATCTATGTAATATACAGTATTTTAATTTTACATTACATTTCTCATATGTCTTATTGGTGGCCCCATAATTACTAATTCATTTTTTCCTTTACTTACAGAAGTTTCTATCGCTTTACTGTGAAAATCGATACTTGTCATTCAAGTGAATGAATGTATACAACAGACGATTATTTATAAGAAATGATATATTTAAATATTACAAATACATACCGTTACCCACCCACTTCGTAGGGTATTTCCTGATGTTTAATGAAAAAGTACTCAAACACACACACATTAATTTTTGATATCAAAGTCCCAACACTAAGCGTTTGATTGCATTGAAAAATATTCTTATAATCCTTACTTCTGGATTTAAAAAAGGACAAAAATTTCTAAATTTGAAGCAGAATTACCTTTTTCACTCCCGTTTCCCTCCCCAAGGAGAATTTTCGCATACCCCCTTTTTAGTGGATCTCCATTCAACAAAATAAACATGCTTGCCAAGTCTCAAGCCCAATATTTCAAAAACGGAAAATTTTTCATCAATCCTCACCTCCGTCTTGAGAGTATTTTCGTAAGACCCTTTCACACACACACACATGACGGATTTCGACTCAATAAAAGATACAAAATTACACGGATACAAAATTTTACTACTGTAGATCTTGTAGTTCGAAAAAAGGAATTTCTTTTATCTTAACGTCCCAGTAACTGCCCACAACACATCCCTCCCATTCCCTCCTCCACAAAGGTATCGAATTCGCTCTTAGCACATTCAACAAAAGAAACATGCTTAACAAATTTATCTATAACATCCCTTTAAGGTACTCGACTACGTTCGGGACCGTGATTTAAAAAAAGCACATATATGGATAATTTTCATGATATTTACGTTATTTTGATAAGAATACATGCATAAAATTATTTTAAGGACAATATGAAAAAATTATTATTTAAATACAATATTTTGGCAAAAAATTAATTTAGAATATTTTCTCAAAACGTTCTCCTTTTATAAAAAATCCTTCTGTAATAATATTTTGCTTATATAAAATAAAGACTTCTCTCTCTAGAGAGTCTGAACTAGATTTTTTTAAAAATTCACATTATTTTCAAAGTTATTACCAAGTGAAATAATTATCAGCGATATCTACCCTCTGTTGTAGTAAAATATGGATAAATCCACTTCTAAGTTGCATAATTCAAAAATTCTAGTTCAGCCTCTGTACAGAGGTCTGAGCTATATATACAAACAAAATGTTATTATAATAGAAGCATTTTTCATAAAAGGAGAATGTTTTGAAAATTAGTCATTCTATGTTCATTTTTTATCTAAATATTGTACTTAAATAAATTTGTATTGTAAAAATATTCTCTTAAAACAATTTTGCATGCGTCTTCTAATTTAAGTGACACTAAATATTATAAATATTATCCATTTAAACGCTTTTGAAAAATCCCTGTTTCGAACGTAGTCGGATACCTGAACCCCTTACAAATCACACGTTGGAGTTGATTTTCACAAAGCCAGTTATTACTGGATTTCTTCCTTAAGAAAGAAACCTGACTGCTGAATTTTAAGTCTGTCGGTATAATAGTTCAAAATCGGGAATATTGATCCATAAAGCCATTTAATCCCCTACAACCCTCTTTGGAGTCGATTTCTGAAAAACTCGTTCTTAGCGGACTTAAGCTCTACATGAAGAATATGCCTGCCAAATTTAAAGTCTGTAGATTTAATAGTTCCAGAGATATAGTGATGAGTTAGTGAGTTGATTGTTTTTTTCTTTCATATAAATAACACACAATAAGCTTTTATATTTACGTTGAGCAATTTTAATATAAGAGCATTAAAAAACGTATTTTCTAACTCGTATTAGCAGCGTTAGAGAAAATAAAGATAGTGATCTATATTCACAGAACATTTCTAAATGTCGAATTTCAATTTAGCATACGAAGCTATAGAAAAAAAATCCCTTTTTTTTATATTCCTTTCAAAATAATTCCGTTTTCTTTTAATTTTCAAACTAACTTACATTTAAAAAGGCATGACATTTCATTAAATAATAAGTATTCTAAATACAAGAATTTGGGGAATTTTCTTTTAAAGTTTGTAACGGGTTCTCTTCGGGTCCTTCTACTAATTCTCTTGAGGAAAACCCTTCTTTAACTGTGATTTTAGTTTAAAAACCGCTTCCCACAGAGATGACTTAGTTTTATGCAAATGTAACTACTATTTAAGCCCTGACGTTTGTGTGTGATGTAATGGTTAAATGTTGATCATTAATAGTGAAATCTAAGAATAAAAAAGGAAGTGAAAGTCGCACAGCCTTAAATTAATATTCCTCTTAGAATCTACCACGAGTTGTGGAAATAAATAACATTGGAGCTGGCAGAGCTATCGGGGTTCGCGAAGGATCGTCATAAGGAGCTCCGACTCAAGATAAGTTATTTCGAATAATCTTATACAATGTCAGATTAAGTTTTAGGATTTAAGATTGCTTCTAGAGTTAAGCAATAAAGTTGTACATCGTTCACAAAGAGTTACCGTAAAATCCGATGTATAACGCACACCGGCGTATGAAGCGCACTTATATTTAAAAGTTGCATTTGTTAGTTTTTAGATATATTTGTCGTATAACGCGCTCCCTTTTTTTGACGAAAGATTCTGAAATGTACGAATGCAATGCTGTCATGCTTTGAAGTATTTTATTCGAGGAATTATCCCAAGATTTTGAAAAATGGTATACGGTCGGACCTCTATATAACGAAGTCTCTAAATCCCGGAAAAAAAGTTCGTTGCGTGGAAAATCCGTTATATAGAGCTTCATCTTTTAATATGCTTAATAAACCCCATAAAACAAATTTCAAATTCATAAACACTATGTATTACAAAAAGTAATTATTTACACCTTTTTAAAATTAATATATGTTTATTTTATATATCTTACCCAATAAAAAAGAAAGAAAGAAAAACTGCAAGGAAAACAAGAAAAAAGAATGTCGAAGAATTCACTGTATTTTCAATATTAAGAAAATATTTTTATACTAAAACTAAGGAATTTTTAAGACATTTAATAATTTGAAGCATACAAGTAATATTAAACATACATTATTTAAAATTAGTACACGGGACAACTACACTGAGGGTGAAAGAAGACATCGAAGATGCTTCTAGTGAACTGGGCAATGGGGGTGAAAGGTTGCACTTCTTGGATGAAACGTCCAGAACTCTATTGATTTTGGCGAGTTAGGATCTAATAAAATCAGTTCAAGATTTATTACTACCATAAAATGTGTTAAAGAAGGAATAACTTGAAATGTTTTCAGAAATACTTTAAAAAAAGGAAGAACAAAAATTGAATCACAAAAGAAAAAAGTTCGTTTTATAAAAAATGCACTTAGCCATAGAGAGGTTATTTTACGAAGAAAATCGTGAAATGTTTAAGGTTCCAGGAAAAAGTTCGCTATATAGAAAAATTCGCAATATAGAGTTTGGTTATATAAAGGTTCGACTGTATTTCTAGAACTACAACCTTTTAAGTTCATTAGGTATGTAATTTCTTTTAAATAAACATATTTCGATCTAGACTAATTATTTTTTTTATGTTTACCTCTTTTCTTTATTATTTTTGAAGTATCATTTTTATATTCGGCGTATAACGCGCGCACATAAATTTCGCTCTTATTTTTTGTGTTAAAAGTGTGCGTTATACGCCTGATTTTACTGTATATATAAATAAATCTGTATTTAAGATCTTGTCTGCTTCATCCCAGAACCCTCTTACACCCCCAACCTATGGGCCGAGACGAGTTATTAAATGAAGATAACAATATAAATTCTGTTTTCAGAAATTTCGATCAACACGAAATCTATAAAATTACTGTTAGCATCGGTTTGAAATGTTTACTCGTTATGGTACAATTTATAAATAAATTCGTCTAAATAATTCAAATTATTTAATCGATCTCAACATCTTAAAATAAATTTAAGAACATATCTTAATAAATAAATGAATCATTTAAAGCATCATTCATGTTAACTATTTCCTATAGTGTAGTTAGATTTTATCTCTTGTATTGTTTGAAAGCCTTGTTTCCACTCTCTCAATTTGTTACATTGTATTGGTTCCTACATTTGGATTGATTGTTTTTAGTAGTTACTAGTTTTGTCATTTTTGTTATTCTAGTAAGAAAAAGAAATTACACTTTGAATCTGTTCTCGACAGACATAACATATATTACTTGTTTTATTTCGATCAGCCGATAAAAACTTCTAAACAGATTAGCTCGTTATAAAACACTATAAGCACCAGTTTTCCTTTTTTTATTGCTCATTATTTTATCTGGGGTCACCTTAAGAAAAACAAAGGGTGATATATACATCATTTTCTTTTCTTTACGTCGTTTTATTTGTCACTTTGTTGTACCTGTTATCTTAGTATAATTCATTGTTATTGATCCTCTTACGTCTTCGTTTGTTTTGTAAGAAAAACAACAAAATAGATTTATTCTGCTATCCAATTGCTACAGAACAATGTTTTGCTTTCACTAAGGGTTGGGGGATTAATATTAATTGGCTAATTATTTATATTAAGTTTAATATTTCACTTCAATATTTATAATATTGTTCACGCAGGATGGATAGATATAATGAAAATTATGTCAAAAATTGCTCTCAATTCCAATAAAAAGTAAATTGTGTTTATTCGAATGTCTTACAAAGATTATATCTCCCTGGTGGGTAAGACTATTACGCGGAAAGGTCAAATGGACTTGGTGTAGGCTTTCCTGCTCCAAGGGGATTGGAAACAACAACAACAACAGATTATATCTCTTTCTGTGAAAACAAATTTTTCGCCCCAAAGTACATTAATCTAGCCGAAGCATTTTTAGAAAAATAATGTAAGACATAATGAACATAATTCCATATCATAATTTTTAAATTACATAAGATGTATAACTGTCAAAAATGTTCTACGTTCTTGATTTTCGCCATTTTGTATCGTGATTAAAAGAGTTAAATTTGATTGTTTGAATAGATTAATAAATTAAATAGTTAACATATTTAATTGACTTCTGAAAAAATAGAATGATTTTTTTAGCATAAAAAATTAGCTGAAGTTTAAAACTTCGTAAAATTCTACTGGAAAATATTTTTGAATGATGGAAAATCTTTAAAAAATCATGTCTTCTTTAATTTAAAGAATGATTATGGGAAAAAATATTTTGTAGAAATTAATTATTTGGGACAAAAAATTTAAAAATCACTTTTTTTACTTACAAGAATTTAATAAAACATATTTCTTTTATTCCAAATACTTTAAACAACGAGAATGAGTTTTCAATTTCCTCACTAAAAAATCGCAAACTCTATAATAGTAATTTTTTATATATTATATGTATATATATCCTCAGAAAATATCACACAACCTAAAAAAAACATTCTTATAAATTTGAATGGTTCAATTATTCAGTTGTTCTATACTCAGCCAATAACTAACTCATCTTTATCCAAGAGAAAAAGAAAAATTCTCAGACTTAATGATTTCTTTTTTTTTAAAAAAAAAAAAGAGGAAAGGGGGTTCTCCTTTGAAAAAAAAATACATCCTACTTTTGTTAAGAGTTTTTCAACATATTTTAGCAAAAATAGCTTTTGAAATAAAGTAAAAAAAATTCCTCTGTTGCTTAATAAGCTCAAAAAACATGGCACGGCCAAGTGAAAAAACACCTCATAAAAGTACCATAATGGAGCACTATCTTGTTAAAATATATCGCCGAAGGGACCTCCTACGTTTGATTTTTCCCGGATAATGCGTCTAATAGCTCCGTTCTTTAAGAATTATTTGATTGCAAAGAAAATGCATTCACTTTTGAAAAAGATTTCTTTGCTTATGAAATGCAAGAGAAAAATATATTTATAATGTAACCGTGCTTATAGTTACTCCCATTTTATTTCTTCATATTGCATTGGGTCGATTTAAAACTTTCTTCTCTAGTATTAGGGTAATGAAACGAGTATAATTTGTCCGTAGCGAGTGTTTCACAGCTATTAAAGCTTAGCCCCGTTGCCGTACTCTGCCACTTTAAATCTTTACAGCTCACACATTTTATTTTTAATGCAGTGGTATTAAAAGAAAGAGCTTCTCGTAACCTAAAATCCAGCGTTCTGTTTTAGAATTTGTTGTGGAGATGTTCGGGTTGGTTTACTTTTAATTTGCAACAAATAACCACTTCATTTTAATTTAAAGGTTTTTTCAGTAGTTGGGGGAAAAGTTGCTCACTCGGGTAATAATTATCCTATTGCATGTTATTAAAATAAAAATAAAGAATTTTTTAAAATTATAGTATTGCATAAAAATGAGATACACTAAGGGGGGATTGGAAACCCTCTCTCTCTCTCTCTATATATATATATACTGACAATGTTAAATTTGCTGTTTTCGATGTACCTTTTCTCAAAATCTCTGATATGTACATGCTTGAAATGTTTTATACAATTAAACTACACCCTTCTCATTATGCTGAAATGACCTTTTAGCTAATTTTGAATTTTTTAATAAATTATGAAATTATCAAACATTGCGAAATTTGACCCATTTTTTACTTAAAAAATTTGTAAAAAATAAATTTTTGAGTTTTTTTACAAAAAGCTCATTTTAGTACATATTAGACAGCATTATAAATCATTCATAAAAAAATTACATACCTGTGAACAGTAGTTTCTCAGAAAAGGTACATCGAACATCAAAATTTACATTTTGAGATAGATTGATTTTAATGTAAACAAAGAGACTTTTAATCGGCTATAAAATAAAAAAAGGCTCAATTTACAATGTTTTGGTTTATATCAGCCGTTCAACTTTTGAGCCAAAACGAAGTACTTTGTTTACATTTTTCGCCATTCAAATAGGCGTGGCCCAGTTACAACGATTATTTAAAAATAGGTTTTAAGGCCTTCTAATTACCGTAGAGGTTAAAGTAAGGTATTTTTAGAAACTTTAGAATCTTTACAATTTGAAAATGTAAAAATCTCAAATTGTCAAAAAAATATGATTTCAGCTTTCCAACACCTCTTAATCCCTATATATAATTGATTTTAATTTCAGTGGATCCAACACGATGTGTTAAATTCGACAACCTAGGTTGGCCATAGTATGTAAAGCCTCATTTGTAAATACAAATGAGGCATTACATAGATATTATAAATATAAATTTGTGGATCATTGGGAGAGTGGGTGAGAGTTATATTAAAGTCTCACTATTCAGCAGCACGAGAACTATTGGCGACAAACTTCTTACTCTTAAGCCTCAATCAAGTGGCAAGAAAGACACCTGAGTCGGCATCACCTGTCCAAACTACCTCACCATACCGACAAGAGGACATCGAGCTCGACAGATTTAATATGCATCAGCTCCCTCTATACAACGAGTCTTTAGTGGCACCAGGACTCGACTCTACGATAATCCGGCATGAGTTCTGGACCATAACTGCTAGGCTCTAGCAAGGTCGTAGATCATTCTGTATCGAACTTTTGTTGTACGGTAGAACTATATTAGATCCAAAAAACAATAGCATTAACAATATATTTACATACTGTTTTTATTGAAATAGTTATTCATACAAGTGAAAAGATAATTATATTTTTATATCACACTTAATATCTTTTAATTTTATAGTTAGAGTTGACATCGCTATATAGAGCTTTTCGAGATTACCTGGTAATAGATTTTTAGCATTTGAATATAGACG
Organism: Trichonephila clavipes; assembly: GCA_019973935.1. Taxonomy (NCBI): domain Eukaryota; kingdom Metazoa; phylum Arthropoda; class Arachnida; order Araneae; family Nephilidae; genus Trichonephila; species Trichonephila clavipes. Next base: position 99,908 of record BMAU01015731.1, read on the forward strand.
TATCTGTAACAATGTTTTTTGAGGTATGGCATTTCCAGCCAAGGTTTGCAAATGTGCTGTTTCTAACCAATATATGCATAGTTCTTGGATGGACAAGCTAACCGTGATCGTGGATGGGGAATAAAAAGGAAAGAGGAAACTCAAACCACCAGTCATCCCCTTTCCAAGACAGGCACTGTTTAGTTGACGAACTGCCTTGATGTTATATTAGGCTTTTATATCTTAGATTTAAACCGAATAAAACATTAGTTTATTTGTAACGTTTTTTCCTTCAGATCTGGAGTCAACACTTACTTCCATATATTGGATTTTTCCACAGGTATAAATGCTTAAGCCAGTGTTTCTCAAACTTTGAAGCGCGCCCCCTAGGGGGGGAGGGTGGTAACACTACGAGGGGGCGCAAGCCTATTGAAAGCCTATTAAAATATTTGTTAACTTATTGAGAGTAAACAAACAAATACATTCTGATTGTAGGTTTGTCGTATTGTAGGTTTAACGTCAAAGTATCATATTATTGAATTTAATACATCGTTATTGTATGGAGCGGGGCACGATGCAAATAATGATTGAATATTGGATCGCAAACATGGAAAGTTAGAGAAGCACTGGCTTAAGCTATATTCTGTTACAATACCAACCTTCACTCTTAACTTTATATTTAATTGGCTTACAGGCATATTGTATTCAAAATTCTTTACTGAATACCTTCACTCTGACAACAAAATAAAATGAGATATTGTTTTTATTGTTATGTAGTAAGAAGCTTATGAATATAGTTTTTTTTAATATATATTTTGGGAATATAAAATGTACACAACATGGAGAAAATCAAATTTACGATCATATCAAGAAACGTATAAATAATAAAA
>BMAU01015734.1:0-69760 GCA_019973935.1 Trichonephila clavipes
CAATAGAAAATTCTTGTAATTGTTAATTTTTAAGATATAATAACTTGTTTAGTGTAAAATATGAAAATAGGAGGTTCTCAAATGGTAACAAATCAATGGATTAAAAAAGAGAAAAAAACTCCTTTAATATATATGATATATTATTATTGTTGAAAAAAAATATATCGTGTTTTTTTCGAAGTAATTGTGTTATTGATTAATATAAAATTTACACATCACACATAAGATTTTTTTACAGTCTTCATCCAGAATAAAATACAAATTTCAGTATGTGATGTTGTTTTTAGCACATTTTTAAAAATAAATCTTAAACATAATTATCTGAAAAATGTATTAAAATACAATAGACATTATCTAAATTTGATGCTATAAATTTTATGAAATAATTGATAATCCTTTTAATAGATATTCGCTTTAAGAATAATATAGATGAAATAAAAAATTGAGATAAAATAAAGAATCAGAATAATATGCATCCTTAATAGATTGGGTTAAGGAACGACAAGCCTTTTAACAATAAATTTGGGGTGCATAGAAGAAAAAATTCAAAATATTAAATATTTATTTTAAGAAATATAATTAAATATACGAGTACTTAAATTAAGAATGTAAAACAAATATGGACCAAACATCCGAATGTGAGTAGTACATCTGGTATTGCAAATCTTTTGCCAATGTCATAATTGGATATGTAAGAGTTACAAGCTCACAAACAGTTATCTAATTAGACCTTGCAAGTTTAAATTGATTTTCTTAGATGCATTATATTTTAAAAACAAGACATTCGCAGTAATACACAGTTACAAAATATGAAAAAATTATTGGCGTACATTTTCATTTAATATGATATTTATATCTGTTAATTAAAAAAAGATTTTAATGCGTCATCATTTTGCCCTTGTTTTTAAAACAATATTGTTTTCTACATTTATTTTTTCCTACTTTATTTCACATATATTAATGAGCTTAAAATATTTACCAATCACAGCAGGTGTGTTATCAAAAGACATATTAAGAGATTTAACTAAGAATATGGGAACAAATTTTAATTTTGTAAAAATCTAGAAATAAGGGGGAATAATGATTCTGAAAAATTTCCCTATGATTTCTATATCTGATATAAAACTAAAAGCTTTTATTATCAATAATGCATTATGATAATTCAATTATGCGGAAAATACGTTATTAAATTTTTTTTCTTTAATTTGCTTTCAGTAATGGTTATTTGGTTTAAAGGCATTTACTACGCGAATTATATCAAGGATATGCTGATTTTTCCTTTAACTTTATAATTACTTCAATTTCGCCGAAACAGTGGTTAAAATCCATAATCTATAAGCGAATTACTACTTTCTAATAGTACGTAGTATCCCCCCTCCATGATGAAAACAATTATTTTATAACTTTGTGGCAAAAGGTCGATAAACCTTTCAAGTAATTTATTCTTGCCGAGCTATTACATACCAGTAGGTAAAAGGACATAGCACTCATGCTTAAGAAAATAATCTTAAGCAAATCAATGCTGCATTTTTCGGAATTTTACAGAATTAATAATTTTTATTGCAAGCGCCATTAAATCATTGCAACCAACGGTTTCCGCTCGCAATTTTTCTTGTTGTATAAGACAATGGCAAGTTTAAATTTAAAAATGAAGAATCTTTTATATGCAAAACAAGGGTTCTTAAACTTTTCGAGGTGGTGCCCCCTTTTTTTGTTCAATAATTTCGTGCCACCCAATAAGCAATACGCAACGTTTACGCACGCGTGGGAACTTTTACGTGTGTTTTATTTGTAGAATATTATTGTTTTGTAGAAATTTATTTTTATTTTGAATATAAAGATATAAAAATTTTAACTAACAAAATTAAAAAAAAAAACGTTATATAATATAACTAGCGGTCCCGACAGACGTTGTCCTGTACACACGTCTTAAATCCGAAAATAACACACTTTTTTGAATAAGTTGTAACAACTGGACCGTTTTGATGAAATTTTTTATAAAGAAATTTTTTAAAATACCTAACATCATTACATGTATAGTTACCACAATTCGACCTATCGATTGCGTGTGAGTATGTATTTATTATGAACTAAGTTGAATATAGAAGCTATTTTGAATAGAAACTTAAACTTGTTTTAATTAAAGGGTAAAAAAAAAGATAAAGCTCGAGCTATTTTTATAACAGGTATATTTTTTAATGTACAAAAATACATTTATCGTAATACCACTGAATGTATAATGTTTTTGGTTAATCCTTGAGGGGTATAAACAAACAAATGCGATGGTTTGCCAAACCTCAGACATGCAACATATAATTGGCCTTGCGAAAAGCAAGGGTTTTCTAAGTCTAAACCACAAGTTGTCCTTGTTTGACATTGTGACTTATAAATGGTCATAGCTAATGCCAAGCGAATTGGAAGTTGCAAACATTTGAATTGGTAGGTGAGTCTGAAAGAATCATTGGGATCTATGGTAGAAGTACAACTTCACCTTGAAGTTTGCCGCTCAAAACAGTGGCCTCAAGAATGTTGCTCATGATTTTTTTTATGAACAAGCGTGCACCCTAACATAATTTTGGCGTATTTTTAACTAATTGCGATCTCGGACCGATTTGTGAATCTAAATTATTCTCAAATCTACTTTAACCCACGCAAAAAAATATCTTTCAAATTAGACCAGCCGTTTAGGAGGAGTTCAGTCACATACACACCACAGAGAAGAATTATATATACAAAGATTATTAAAAAAATAATTATAAACGCCAAAAATAATGATTCGTCTACATTTTTGTAACGATGAAGACCCGGTTTGGCCATTTTGGCTGAAAATTGATTTTCGACGTCACCTTACGTAATTTTTATAACAATAACGTTGTTACAACAATGCAAGTGAACATTGAGTTGAATGTTTTTAATGTTTTTAACTAATATCGTTTTGACTAATTGCGATATCGGACCGAATTGTGAATCTAAACAATTCTCTAATCCTCTGGAACAGACACAAAAAGTTTCATCAAAATCGGTCCAGCCGTTTAGGAGGAGTTTAGTCACACACACACGCACAAAAGATTTATATATATAAAGATTAGACGGTGAATTATACACATAAACTATAATCTGTTTATTAAGTGTAGTTATTTTGAGTTCACTTTTAAGATCATCTCAACTTTTATTAGCAGTTGTATATGCATGATTTAAGTATTAATGTGTGAGAAGTATGTGCTTGATTATTTTAAATTATGTTACCAAATCGCGGAATAATTGTCGATACTGACGGATGATTTCCTCAATATCGTTTAGACCTGAATGATAATTCAATAAGAATCTAAGACAGTTAAGTTATCTTTTGACTTTCTTCAATAAGAATATAAATAAGCAATTAAGTTGTTTTTTTACTATCTACAATAAGAATCTAAATAAACAACAAATATATTTTTATTATTAATAACGAACAAGTTATTTTCTGCAAAAAGCTCTATCAAAAGTTCTAAAAGTTTTGGCCACTCCAGCTGCAAGTTAAGTGACTCCTAGTTTAAGAAACACTGGTATAAAGCATTAAATCCAATGTTTTTATTAGTCGTAAAACTTAAACAATTGGTAATAATCGTCACAAGAATTCAAAGAATGTATAAGAAGATATATATAAGATATCTTCGCTTAGTTAAACTTCTTAGTTAAACTTTCTTGTTCTGTCACCTCGAATCATAAATGTTGATAAGAATCTAGGATGGAGATAATATTTGGAAAAACAATATTTATTTACAAATAATGATAACACATAAAGTCATTTAATAAAATTATTCATTCATTCGCATTCAGTTAACAACATTATATTACGAATTTTTAAAGTATCTTCTGGTAGACACAATTTTCCAATAAGGATAAAATACTGCTACATAATTATCGGAATGCACACCTAAAGATCTTAATGCTCTACAATAGGCTTCTTTCTTATCCCATAACTACAAATAGTTGCATTTATTAGGACTCTTTATTAGACCTAAAAGTTACCTGATATAAATTCCAAATACTAATTTATTGATACTTTAAACATTCAATAACTAAAGAATTAAGATCATTTGCAGTAGGAGGGAAACTGTCAATGAAATCTCGACCAAGTAATTTCTCAACCCTACTTTGAATTAAGTAACAAAATTTATATGCTTACAGCTAATTTAGAATCTTCGTATATATTTTTTGAATTCATTCCAAAAACCAAGCAAATCTTTTATAACAATGATAAACTTCTTGCGTTCAGCTTGCCGAATTTCAATGTATCACTCAATATTTTCTTCTAAAGTAGCATAATTATTTTTCAGTTATTCTTTACTAATTATTATACTTGTTTTTAAAGCGATATATTAGTATATGTTCAAAGATTTTTCATTTCATTTTCATCACTTATAAAAACCTTTCTACTTGAGCGATCATTAGTACGTGTAATTTATTCCAATTTTCAATCAATCAATCCAAATTTATTATATCTGCTTTCAGAAAATCTTCCATTTTAATAATAGCTTTGATAAATTTCCTTCTAAATGATATTATCTCTATTAAAATACGATACTATTAAATCTGGGGCCCCTGTTCGAGCGCCAAAAGATGTCAAGCCAATTCTAAGAACTATAAATATATAAAAGTAATTTCTCTAACTTTCCTTCTAGTTTTCTCATTGTGACTAATACATGAAGACTGGGAAGCTATTCCAAGGAGAAAGACAGTATATTTGGACAAAAAAATTATTTACGAGTGATGAGAACACGTAAAAATAATTAACAAGACTCCTCGTTGTCTCGCGTTTTGTTTATACACTGCTGGCCACCGTAAATGGAACACCCTGAAGGAAGCATGCAAATAACATGAAATTTACAACATGCATTAGCGGAGGTGAGAAATGCAAATGATTAGAATTTCAAAGCAGACACACATCACGCGCTCCTGTGGCACCACCTCAAAGCGCTATTTAAGGCTTGGAGATTTCCACGATTTCAAGTTCGGCAATTGTGTTTTTCTTGTGGTTTTTTTCAAAAAACGATCAGTTATGTCTCGTAGAAAACAGCGATCATCTTTTGACCAAGTATCCGAGTTCGACAGAGGAAGGAGAGTGGCCTACCGAGATTGTGGATTATCTTTCAGAAAAATCGGTAGTCGTGTTGGACGAAACCAAATAACTGTAATGCGGATATGTGACAGTTGGATGCAGGAGGGTACGACAGATCGACGTGGTCGATCGCATCCACCTCCGTGAGGACAGGCAAATTGTGCGCATGACACTGACGGATCGCTCAGTCACATCACGAACCGTAGCACAGCACATTGAATCTGTAACGTATCATTCAGTGTCTGCGCGTACCCTTCGACGTCGTTTACAGCAGAGTGGTCTGTCCGCAAGACGTCCATTGCTTGCTCTACCTTGACGCAGAACCACAGACGTCTCCGCCGCCAATGGTGCGATGAAAGAAGAATGTGGACGGCAGAATGGAATGAAGTTGTCTTTACTGACGAGTCACGCATCTGTCTGCAACACCACGATGGTCGGATTCGAGTCTGGAGACACCGTGGAAAGAGGATGCTGAACAGCTGCGTTATGCACCGCCACATTGGTCCTGCACCGGATATTATGGTATGGGGTGGTATTGGATATCCCTCTCGCACTCCTCTAGATTGCATTGCCGGTACTTTAAACAGCCAGCGCTACATCTCCGAGGTGTTGGAGTCAGTTGTCCTGCATTATCTTCAGGACTCGGCCACATCCATATTTCTACAGGATATTGTGTGACCACACGTGGAACGCATTGTCCAAAGGTTCTTCGCTAATCACCAGATTGAATTGCTTCCCTGGCTGGCTCGCTCTCCGGATCTTTCGCCGATAGAAAACATGTGATCCATGGTTGCTCAACGGCTGACCCAGATTACACCCCCAGCTGCCACACCAGATCAACTTTGGCAACGTGTGGAAGCTTCTTGGTCTGCTGTACCACAAGAACACATCCAAAGTCTCTTTGAATCAATGCCGAGGCGTGTGGAAGCGGTGATCTCCAACAATGGCAGCTACTCTGGCTACTGATTCTGGCAGGAACCACACTTCACAGAAGTCTATATATTTAATCATTTGATACTTGGTCAAAATGTTATCTACAAAATAAATTTTGTTGTTTTATCTCTGGTCTTTCTTGGAGTTGCATTTACGGTGGCTAGCACTGTATTATTATATGATCAAATCGAAATTCAAGTCCGTCTATTTCAGTGAGCTTCGACAGTGATAATTTAACTGTTGTTGCAAAATATTTAAATGCAGAAAATATATCCGTCTCAAGTATGCCTTTTTAGTTAAAGAATTTTAAAGGAGTTTTTTTTTGTGGAAAAGAATATTGACCATTATTGTTAAGCAAGCCGCTAACAGAGCAATTTCTACTTTGTCTATTGATTCATTCAACTATAGTCAAAAGGAAATGTATTTTTTCAATTCCTACTATTAGTTCCCACTGTTCACTCTCCCTATATATATATCTTGTTCAAATTTTCAATCGTTAATAAAATGCTTTTTATTAAGGTTCAAAAATTCATTTTTTAAAACTTGCAGTGAAGGAGGTTAATGTTAAAACAGTTTTTTCAAATATTAGTTCATCAATAGATGAATAATTAGTAGCAAACAAAAATAACAGTCCAACATCATATATGAAAAGGAAAATTGCTCTTTACGTTCCTGTAGTGCAATGGGTAGCGTGTTAGACTTTAGTCCTGGGTTTGACTACCATCTCTGGGATGGCTAAAGTTATAAGAATGTGATTTCTTTTAACAATACTATTTTATTGCACTATTTAAATTTAATTAATGGATAAATTGTAACAAACAAAAATAATAGTCCAAGAACATTTATAGAAAAGAAAAGGGAAAATTGCAAGAAAAATCGCTTTCTATTTTGCCATTTAATACAGTGATTCTGTCATATGTATGCACATCTTTATATTAATTGAAATTATTTAATAAAAAGTAACTAAAATAAAAATTTTCTTTGTTGATCTAAAAGTAGGAATTGACTTAATTTTTTTATGTTACTTTTTTCATATCATTTGATAAATTGTACTTATAAATAATGTAAAATTATTTCATTTTATTGGTGTTCTTCAATTGTAAAATATTTACAGCTAAATTACTTCAATTTTTGTCTATTTGTAAACCTTCAAAGAAAGAGCTAGAAAAGAGCTTCCAACATGATTTCTTTGGCTATTTTTTATGTATACTGTTTTCCCCCGATGATGATACATTTATAGTTATAACAGTTTTAGACTGTTAAAAAGGCTTAACAAAAATTCTGTAGTGTTTGGAGTGAGTGAATCTTTAGTCACTCGTTTCAGCTACACGAGGGCTTTTGGCGACGAACCCCGTACTTTTGAACCATGGTCAAGGGACGAGTACGACACCTGAGCTGGCACCCCCTCTCCTAACTACCAGACCCTTCCAACGGGAGGACGTTTGAGCTCTCTACAGATTTAAAGTGCATCGCTCTTCTATATGGCGGGTCTTTATTGACTTTTCTGTTTGGAAGTAGCCAATTTTAAAAAAGTTATCTTTCTTCTTTTTGTCTCAGAGCTCACGTTTCATTGAAAGGTTTTGAAATGTCTTCCGAAATTACTTTTCTGGAGGATCGCCTCACTGTTATTTCACATTTAGCAGCTGCATTGAATTTTGATATGTATAAAACAAAATTGCTCTTCACAATCGTCATTAAAATAATGAAATTTACGATACATATTTATAATGCTATTATATCATTATGAATCGACACATATAAAATCCATTTAACCAGTATAATATATCTTTGTTAACGAAAAGCGCGATTCTCTTATGACACATGTTCACTAAAACTCAAGCGAAGTATCTTCATTGGATAAAAATATTCGACCGAAAATATCGGTAGTGAGAATCATCCTACATCAGTGGTTCTCAAACTTTAACTACTGGCGACACAATTTTTAATCATAATTTTTATCGCGCTTCCCCTCCAAAAATAATAATGCATTGAATGCAATAATAATGCACATTTTTTTGGCGCTAAAGATACAATACAATCCTAGTTATAAACCGTAGAAACTATCAAGAAAAGTATTAAATTTTGTGTAGATTACTTTCAAGTAATATATATTTTAAATTTTTTTTTTACTTTTTAGTTCGATTCACTATAAAAGTGTGCTTTTTAGTTTGTTTTAAAACTAATTTATTTTGCAATTATTTTTAATATACACGATAAAAATTACAATTCCAGTGAATAATTTAATTAAGAGAAAATATACTTACCTACTTTCAAGGACTTTTCAATTTTTCTTTGAAAATTTGAGAAAAAATCCAATAAAACTAAAAAAAAAAAATGTTCCAAATGTGCGCGTTCTTAATAAAGGACATAAATCACAGAAACTTTTCGCTAACAATACTGGAACGTTATTTTCCGGCAAAACTGTCATATTTTGTTCACGTTATTGTAGTTTCGCTGTCGTTTGATGATCTACAAATATCGTTTTGAACTTTTCTTCCTTGAGTCTTTTTGACAAGGCGAAGTGCTACATTATGGCTTCATAGTTATCTTCATAGAGTTCATTAGGCAGCATTTGAAAATTTCAATTCAACTCAAACGTTTTATGTCTATCGTTTTATGTTTTCTCATATTTACTTTCGCTATCTTCATTAATATGTATTATTTTAACAGGTTCTTCAATTGCTTGATCAGTTTCAACTTCCTTCAATAGAGATCACAGATGCCCATTTCTTACATTCTGCTCATTTACATTTATAAACCATAATAAGTTTTACAACACAGCAATCAAAACCACAAAATTGTTCATGGGGGAAAGTGTAGCATGTTCTAAAAATAATTGTGTAAAACGTTTTTCATTATGCATTATTTGTTTCAGAATACTCTCAAAAATACATCTTGGCCAAATAAACCTTCAAAGTGCTCAATATGCTTATCCATATATCATAAAACTCATTCACATGGAAAAAAAGCAACAGAAAAATATTATTTACAACTTTCCTAAAAGAAAAAGAGACGGAGTGAAACATACCAGTAAGTTTGAAGGTCAAATATATGATATTCAAAAGTAGTATTTTAGGGGGTTGAAAGAAACGTAATAAAAACATCTATATCGTGGGATTACAGCTAAGCAAACAAAATATCTTTTTTATTTGGTTATATTTAGGATCAAATATTGCTAATGAGTGTTTGAAGTGGAATCTTTTATTTTTGATGATCGCTAGAGGATAAAAATAAATTGTATTAGTGTAAATGTGTATTTTTTTTATTGTGTCAGAAAGCATTTTGTTTTACTTCATTTCAAAAAATTATTTTTTTAAACCTTTTATTTTCAATATGCTCGCGCCCTCTCGCAGGGTTACCGCTACACAGTTTGAGAATCACTGTCCTACATGCTAACTCAGTGCTCCTCAGCTTTTTTTTTTTTTTTTTTGTCTAGGCTGACTGGTCAACTTTTGATAATTTTACCGCAGACCCTTGACGAGAAGTTGATTGCTTATATTTTAAATTGTTTTAATTTAATAATTTAAATTTAATTCTATTTAAATATGCCTTCAGAATAAAAAACAGTTCCACCCAAAAAGGAATATAAAATGATAACGTTCCACGAAATATAAAATGATTTCCTTGGAAAGTCGCACAAACAGGAGAGAAATACACCACAATAAAAAAAAATGAAAATAATTTAACTATCCTTGGGCGGCCCGGGGACCCTGTGATAATTGTTAAGTGCGAAAGTGACCTTGATTGCTATTTGCTGACGTTTCGCTGGCGTGGCTTGTATTGTTTCATAAATGGGCGGTAAGATTAATGTATTATAGTGAGTGATTATATAATATATGTGTGTATTACAGTGAATATACATACAAATCTCTCTCTCGCTGATGGCTTTAATTAACTAAACCCTTTAATATACATATTTTTTTAAAAAAAAATCGGCAAAAAATCCAATTTTTTAAAAAATTTAAATAGGCTTTATTTTAGAACCTTTTTTGTTTTGACACACATACACAAATAGAAATAAAAATGCAAAATGAATCAAAATTAGTTTTAATTGCGGATTTCGATACACATTGCAGATTGCTGAACGTACACCGAATTTTATTATCTTTCTTCTTTAAATTGCTGCTATAGAAAAAGCATATTTATTTATATATTTCCAACAGAAATAATAATAGTAGTAGTATTTGTTTTTTTAAAAAAATATTCAATTTTTTGTGTATGTGTGTGGGGGGGATATTTAGAAACAAGGTGTAGCACATAGCTCAACTGCAATTATTATTATATATAATGACTATCTAGTTTCACAGTGATAACATCCTTTTAAATTTATCTTTATTAACCAAACATTATCATGAAAATTATTTTTTGAACGCAGTGATTTCATTAACTTACTAAAATTAGACTTATTAGTTATAGAATTCAAAGTAAACATAAAATGATAGAATGTCTCTCTCTCACCGTGGTAATTATAAAATAATTATAATTTTCGTGAAGTAAAACTAGGCATTTATATATTTTCGGCCTTCTTTTGTATGATTAAGCCTTCTTTTGATAAGAAACTTAAATTTCATGATCTACAATCTTTATGTACTTTTATAAAACAACCCGATCTGAAATTTTATTACAGGTATCATTTTTTAGCTATTTTACTTCTAACTTGAAACATCCTTTTTTTTTTTGGAACGTAGAGTAATAGAGTTAACATAAATGATTCATTGGCCGCCCAGCCAGTATGGTGGATATGACCCTAGTCTTGTAACCGAGTGGGTTCGGGTTCGAATAAAGCATGGTTGTATTTTTTCGGGAAAAGAAGTCGGACTTTTACCTGTAATGGATTCCCGTCTCGAATGGAAAGCAGCGCTACCTTTCTGTATATGCTGGGATCATCATTTGTAATAAATGCCTATATTCTTCTGTTTGTATTGTATGTTTCTGTTCTTCCACACTTGTGTATTTCATATATATTCAAAGATAAAAACACACACGACAGCAACAACAAATGATTCATTCATTTCTAAAAAGATATATTTTCGAAAGTATTACATACAGGCATGAAAGTTGTATGAAAATAACCCAAAATTTATACATGCTCTACGCAACACACGTCCAGACGATAATCGAGCTTATTCCATAATATTTGTAGTATAGACCTTCACTGTAACACGAATGCAATATTAGAGATCGACTAAGGATTGTAGTAGAGGGGTTTATGTATAAATAAGGCTCTTAAAGTATCTCCAGAGGAAAAAGTCGCATGGCGTTAGATCAGGGGATCCAGGGGGGCAGAGGAACAAAGCTAGGTTATTCTCACCAATACGTTCAACCCAGTGATGCAGAAGTTCATCGCTAAGGTAGTTCAAGAACTGAGATATGCCAATGAGGGGGTTGCCCCCCTTTGTTGCAAGACAAAACCCCTGAAGTCAGCACCACGTTGCGGGAGCAACCACAAAACTGCAACATATCCAGGTAACATTTACTAGTCTCAGTTTGCTCAGAAGTGAAAAACAAACGATAGATCTTTATTTGCGGCACTGCATAGAAAACATTTACCTTTGGGTAATCTCTTTCTATTACCATGACTGGACGCGGACTTACCATGCCCCAGAATGCACAATACAAACTTAGTGAGTTGTGGTTCTTTTCATATGTCTTTCCCGTGTGTACTTTTGAAAATATAGTCATTTCAAAACAAATTAATCATCTGCTTTATTTGTTTAAAATACCACCATTTATATAATTTTAAAAATCCAACAATATATATATATATGAACTTTTAAAAATTTGTTTTAAATAAATGATTATTAAACTGTTTACGGGGTGAGTGTGCGAGTAAGATATCTGTATAGTAGTCTGTAATTCAAACATACTGCATTGTTTCTTTCAATTTATAAAACTGATTTTATAAAAATAATATTATATAAACACGTAATTTGTAACTTTGCCTTGTATCGCTCTTACAACAAATTGTATTCAGCATTAGCTATGTGAATATAAAGAAAAAGAAAATTTTAGCATCTATGTTCTCTAGAGAGATTTGTAACTTACTAAATAATATATTTTACATCGAATTTTACTATATTTAACTGCATCAGGTATCTATTTCTTTTGGAAAGATTGTTTATTTGAAATGGAATTTATGGAAAACGAACTGAATTGATACGTATGCGTATTCAAAACGTTTCTTTTCGAATTAAATACATTAAAATTGAATGAACGACATTTCATTTTGCAATATATTTCCACTTGTTATTTGGGATTATAAATATAAGACTGAACTTGTGTTATTAAAACGAACTATAAGCGAAACAAACAGAGTTGTTTTCCTCTTTTTGACTAGATTATTAGAAAAAATATTTCTTGATATAAGTTTACTTTGTAGAATATATGCCATCATTTTGTAGCCCTGTAGTTGAGTGGTTAGTGCATCACGACTTTAAACTACAGGTCGGAGGTTCAAACCCCGGGGTGGGCAAGGTTAACTCTGTCTTTCATCCATTCAGTGGGGGGTCGATAAATGAGTACCAAACCTGCTTGGGAACTTAACACTGGGGGTTTGAACTCAGACTGACCCTAACATCTGCTCATGCACCTCAGGGCCCAAGATCACGTATACTGAGTTGGGCACAGTAGGCCTTGGCCCTTGGGTTGCTGCTCCACTGAGTTAAGTTTTGTTATCATTTTGCATAAGTAAATTTCCTCTTGGATATAAATCGTGCTAATTCCTATTTCTTTAGAATAATTTAAAAAAATACTTCTACAATTATAAAATTTTACAAAACTTCTTTTCAATAAAAACTTGTAAACGTAAAAAAATATGCTTTACTATCTATGAAAACAATTATTTTTATTTATTGCTGGTATGGTTAATGATATTGAATACATTTAATGTAATTAACTAGTTCAATGAAATAAAAATAACAAGTAATATAAACAAAAAAATTTTAAGCTGTATTCCTACTTAAAAAACAAATTGAGCTTTTTATGCCTGGTAGTTGGGTAATCAATGTATGCTGTCGCCATCTATTACCTTCATTCGGAGCAAATTAAATTTTTTCTTCCATATGGAACGATAGTTAATTTATTAAATTTAGTTAATGAATTAATATTTGAAAAAAAACCGTATTGACATCAAGTGTAATTCATTATTTTATTAACGATTGAAAATTTGAATAAGATATATATATATATATATATATATATATATATATATATATATATATATATATATATATATATAGAGAGAGAGAGAGAGAGAGAGAACTATACTAGTAGGAATTGAAAAAAAAACTCATATTTAGCTGAACACTTGCAAATATATAATACTGATTTTTTTACGGTTTTATGTTTATCACAAATGGGGAATTAAGATTCGGTATAGTCATATAACTATTATAAATATTTTTATGCATTATATTTTTGCTTAAGATTCACTGACATTAGAAGTTTTCCCAAATAGGAAATTTGGATGAGTTTGCTTTAAGCCGTTATTGAATTTTACGTAGTTCCATAAACAAACATGATATACAAATAAAAGTTACATTTTCCCCAACAGTATACTATTTGATAAAAAGATAAATCACATGTTTTTGAGAAGAAAATGGAATAAATAAGCTTTAATGCTGAATGTTTAATTGTGTACTTGTAATGCACTGTGTGGTTACACAGACTTTCCATACTCTTAATTAAATTGTCAGACACTGAAATGGAAGCAATACCCCATATACGGAACAACCCTTGTTTCAGCTCACTGAACGACCTTGGTGGAGAACTTAAGACTGGCACCTGTCTAGAGAGATGTCTCAAAGATGATCTATCGTAGTAGTCTTCGAACGTTTACGACACACGGATTGATTGATTGAATATTAACGTCGCACTGTTCAGCTACACGAGGGCTTTTGGCGACGGACCACGTAATTTTGAACCATGGTCAAGTGACGTGGACGACACCTGAGCTGGCACCCCCTCTCCTAACTACCACACCACACCAACCGGAGGACGTTTCAGCTCTCGACAGATTTAACGTGCATCGCTGCCCTACACGGCGGGTCTTTAGTGGTACTGGGCTCGATCCTGTGACAAAGCAAGCCACAGTCCGATACCTATACCACTCGGCTACCGCGGCCACATACGACACACGGAACCCTCAGAACTGTAAGACAAAGGTGTCAAACTCTCAAAGGCTAACTTGGGCTAAACAAACAAGGTTCAACTTTAAGTCGGCCACATAAAACATCAATATTCATAGAAACGTTGATTTATTTCAAATAATGCAATATAGTAAGTAAATGTAAAAGAACAAGAAAATTAGTAAAAATGTACAATAGGGGGCCCCAGGATTTTCCGATGTTTATCTAGATGCCAGAATGAATTCGTCACTTCATTACTTCGTCGTCGCTTCATTACTCTCGGAACACTTATCGCTACATATAGGTAGCTAGGCCAGTGCTTTTCAAAGTTTCAATATTCGCGACCCAATATTCAATCACAATTTTCATCGCGCCCCCCTCATATAATAACCGTGTATTGAATTTCCTAATATTATACTCTGATGCTAAAAATACGATACGACTTTAACCTCTTTAGTGACACCAGCGTATATAAACGTCTCGCTTAGCCAAAGCATTAATTTCCCCTGATGTATATATACGTTTTTCCGAAGTACGATCTTTTCTGTGCAATGCTATTCATAAAATTTTGGAATGTAATAAAAGGGCCTTCACAATGTTTGCAAAGGAATTACTTATTTCAGATTATTTGCGTCTTTATCCCCCCCAATATATCTTATACGCGCAAAAACATTGGAAAAAACGGTTGGCATTGGGACGCTAATAGCGTAACCTTTATTTGGTAGTTAAAAAATTTATTATAAACCGTACACATTATCAAGATAAGTGTTTTATATATACTTTTTGTATATAATTTTATACATGACAATCCCAAGGGGGGTCACGTTAACTTATAAACGTTCTTAACTTAGTATTGTTAAATTAATTGTAAAATACATTGCGTAGCACTGATACATTTATAAGTGAAATAAACAGTATAAATGTATATTTTATATTTTATTATGTATTTTGTTTATTTACTTTCAGTAAATTTTCAATTTGCTCACGCCCCCCTAGTAGAGTTCTCACGCCCCTCAAGGGAGGCGCGCCCCACAGCTTGAGTAACGCTGAGCCAGGCAACTGATTCTGATCGCCAAAAAATTAGCTTCACCAAGCCCCCCCTCCTATTCTACACTTTAAACGAAAAATTTAATGTTTACAACCTGACACCTGATATCTCTTCTCTGTTGTTATCTGTCCTATTTCGAGATAATTTTTAAAAAATTTTATTGTATATCATTGGGTGGCGATATATTAACCGGACCGTAAAAATGTTCGTTGTGGGCCACGAGTTTGACACCCCTGATGTTTGAAACCCCATTCCACATATCCCCCTATACACAATTAAAATTAAAAGAATTAATCTAAAAAAATATTAAAAATAGAATAACGTGTTATAGGTACTTAATGCAAAGATAGTTGAAAAAAAGTATTGCATTTGTAATTAAAATTGCAAGGAAGTTTTTTAATCATTTATTCACATCAATAATATTAATTTACGATCCAAGTGTCATCTGCCCATACGTTATATTTTGTAAATGGGATATGTGTTTGTATTTTTTTTTACACAAACTGTCGAAGTTTAAGCTTATTGAATCTCTCTTCAGTCACATTTCATGTTCTGCTTTAATTTGTTTCTAAATTTTGTTTTTATGTCACATGCGTTAAGAAATGTTTTTCACTTAAAAACATGTTTGTTCTAAATGACATTAAAATGTTTATAAGTGCGTGAGAAAATCCTGTGTATTTTGCATGAATTTTCAAGCTAAAATTTAGGAGCTGTTTTTGCATAAATTTAGAATTGAACTTGAATATATTGACTTGTCGATAACTTGCTCATTCTCCTTTATTATAGGTGACTTTTTTCTCAAACGAAAAAAAAATGAATTTTACATTAGAAAATTATTCAGTTTTACAAAACATTGTACTGAGAATGTAAAATTATTTCGAACCTATATATATATAGAATATTAAACAGTAGAATAATCATAATCTAGTCGGTAGACATATAAAGAAAGAATTTTAATATTATTTATTATATTGTAATAAGATTTTAAAACATATTACAAGACAAAATTATCAATTATAAATAAAAGTTTCAGTTCTTTTTAATGGCTGGGATAAGTTTTAAATATTTGAGATTATACAAACTTCAGATAGAACGTAAAGGCCTTTTACATGCACATTTACAATTGTTTTTCGATTTTTTAATTGTGACTCGTGGAACCGCTGCGTATGCTTCGTAGCACCCCAAGATTCCGTGGAACACAGTTTGAAGAATTCTGATCTATCGAATTGCGTAACGAAGAACGCGCGAGCTATTCGATTAATTCCAAACCTTGATCCTCAAGATCATTATCTACAAGGTGTAGCTCAGATTTATCATTCAGCAGAATAAATCTAAACTGTTGCTTGTTGAAAATGCAACTCTCCATGAAGGAATCATCCAAATAAAAGGAAATTTGCACCAAATGTCCTGCAGGATATGCAAAGTAGTAAAGTTTCAGAGTCACCACGTATGCTTGGTGTGAGCAGCGCCATATTGACTGATGCTGAACGCGTATAATTAGAGGGCTGTAACGGGACGCTGGAAATCGTGCGTGGTTATTTGTTAATGGCAAAAGTTTGCCTCCACGACAAAATTGGGTGAAATTTCAACAACATAAGGTGTTTTAACGGTGGAGAATCATCAGCCTTTGTAAAAGAGGATTTTCTGTCGCGCAATTGCAGCTCGTGCTGCAGCGGAACAGTTCCGCAGTGATGCGAGTTTGGAAGCACTGGACCGACGAACACCTGACAACTCGAAAAACTGGCTGTGGGCAACAGAAGTTGACATCAGCGAGTGATGAAAGACACCTGATCCACATGGCGAATGACCACACAGCTTCTTTCAGGCAGTTGGCAGCACATTGGTTAGCTGCTACAGGAGTATTAATGCCGGCTTCGTCAATTTGCCGATGTCTACTGCATCAAAGACTGGGTGCAAAGATTCCTTCATTAAAGATCCTCCTCAAGGAAAACCATGGACGGCTCCGTCTGCATTGGGCTCATGAACACAGAGCCTGACCGGCTGATTGGCAACAAGTTGCCTTATCTGAAGAATCAAGCTTTGATTTTTGGAGCCCTGATGACTGCATTCGTGTTAGACAATATGCCGGTGAACACTGCCTTCCAGAGTGCATTATCGAATGTCCTGTTGGCCGAACACTCGGATATATGTCGTGGGGAGTGATTTGTACCATAAACGATCTCAGCTGCTACGAATTGAGGGTAATCTGAATAGCAAAACAGATACGTCCGTGAAGTGCTAGAACCCGAAGTCGTTCCTTTCCTTCAAGGCCTCCCAGGAGTTATCTTTCAATATAATAAAGCTCGCTCACATTTTGTAAGGAAGGGTAGAGACTTTCTTTCAGCCAAACGCATGCTACTTCTTTCTTGGTCTGCTTATTCGTCGGATATGTGGCCTATTGAAAGTTAGTGGGATTTGGTTGGTCAGCATTTCGCTCGTGATCCGCGTCCTGCAGCTTCAAAAGACGAACTTTTGCTGCGCATATAAGCAATATGGAATTCTCTTCAACAAACAGACATTCAAAATCTATTTGACTCCACGTCACGTTGTATAGCAACACTCATTGCAGCGCGTGGTAGCTTCATCAAATACTAATTTCAGACACTTAATACTATTCTTTTGGTTTGAAAATTTATTTATTTATTTGTACCACTACAAGTCGTTTGTATATTTCATTTCATTTAATTCTGATGACTCCTTCATCGTGCTGCATTTATTATAAACAGCAGTATACTTATATATAATACCGTCTATCGATTTCATCAAGTTAAAAGAAATCGCCCAATTCCGTGATATACAGCTAATAGTGAAAGCCGTTCGCCGCATGTTCGAACACAGTAATAATAATAATAACAACAGCATTAGGCAACAGTTTTTGATTGTGTGACGTTTATTGGTTGGCGTATATGGTAGACACTATAGCGCGCGTGTAAATACTGAAATAAATTAACTACAAATATCACCATCTTATGGTATGGAGTATGAAGCAAGAATTTTATCCCCGACATTTCAAAGCAACTATGGTGTTCCGTCATGATTACTTCGTGTGATTCCATCCCAGACCATGATCTCACTTTCTACATAACTAAGCCATTCAGCAATCTTACATTGGTAGGATCTAGTGCCCTATTATCTGCAATTCAGCACGTGACATGAATCACTCAAAATCAAACTGAAATTAATCTCTTTAAAAAAAGTTCTCTTTAAAAAAGTAGCGTAGTGTATATATATATATATATATATTTGTTTCAAAAAGTTTTGCTGGAGTTCATTGTAATCCTTCACATAAATCATATTTTTGTGAAAGACTGGAAGTGTCTTAAATTGTGAAGGTTTGTGTACATTGATTAATGATGAAGTGGTTTCAAACCCTACTTATATTAAGGTGATCAATCGTCCTCTTTTTGGAAGGATAGTTCTTCTTTTACAGGTTCTGTCCTTCCTCGAATTGTGTCCTTCTACTTCTCTTTTTCGATATATTAAAAATAATCTGTTAATCTCTGTATTCAGAGATGCCAGACCGAAATATTACGCGTCATATGCCGGTACAGTTCGAAAGGAAGCGATTATGAAACGTATGCGTAAGGCATGGGAGAACTTCACGTGTCTCACACTTGTCCTTCTGTAGAAATCACGATTTGAAGAGAAACATTTATTCCTTAATTAATAAAAAGAAAATTGTCAAACTTAAAAGAATCAAATTCGGGCAAAACGGAAAAGTTTACCAGAGAAGTGCGGAATTTTTACCAAAAAAAATGTTTTCAATATATCGAAGAATGGTCTGAAACAAATATTACCGGAAAGTACACTAAGGGGCCACTGGATTAGGGATACCTATCTATTATAGTAACAAGGTAACAAGTTGGGCCTCCTCTGGCCTTGATAACAGCTGCCACAAGACGAGACATGGGTTCAACAAGTTTCTGGATACGTTCCACGGGAATGGCCATATATTGGCTAAAGATGTACATGATTCAGTAAGGTTCCCTGGTGCTGCGTGATGGCCTTTTACAAACATCCTAAAGATACGCAATAGGATTTAAGTCTGGTCTTCTAGGTGGCTAATTTATGACTGAAAAATTAGAGCATGATCATCCAACCAGCCAGTAGCCAACCGGAACTTGTGAGAAGTACAGTTGTCTTGCTAGAAAACTCCACTACCATGCGGATAACTGAAAAAAGTAAATGGATGGAGCTGATAATCTCAGCAACTCTACATACTGAAGCAATGAGGGAGGTTGGTATATACACGAAAAATATCAAACCGCGCAATGGGAAAACACCCCAGATTATAATTGAGCCACCATGCTCCTGTACAGTTCCCACCTGGCATGCGGGCTCCATGGTTTCATGAGCCTGACGTCATATTCTCAGCCTCCAGTTGGCGTTAGGTAGTCGGAATTGAGAATTATCACTCCATGCTACTCGTTTCCAGTCCTATATACTCCAGTCTCTGTGCTCTCTTGCCCAGGCAAGACTTGAAGCCCGATGGTAAGCATGGAGCAATAGTACTCTCGTATGACAACGGCTCTCAAACCCCATACGGTGAAATAAGTGTTGCACAGTCCGTTTACTGACTGTACGACTGGCACAGTCATTCAACTGAATGGTAATTAGAGCTAATGTTTAGCTTCACTGGCTACGTAAAATACTTCTGAGCCGTCTCTCCCCACGCACTGTCAAGGCTAATTGTTATTTGCAGCTTGCCCGATCGCTAGTTTTTTGTTCACCATTCAGGTATTCTTGGTATACTCTTTACACTGTCGACTTTAAAAATCCTAGCTGTCGGACGATTTCGGAAATTAAATAGCCCATGCGTCTTGAACCTAATTCAGAACAACCACAGTACGCGCTATATATGCAGTTACTGCAAAGCTGTCACTTGCGCATAAATAATGTGAATTACATAATTTGCATAGCCCTTGCTATTCCTAATTCAGTGGTACTTCAGTGTATAATTTCAATGGCGTTTTCTGACTTCATCGCAAGCAAATTGGGAAGATATAGAAAATTGTGTTGAGTTTTTTTCGAAAGAAAAGCCTGATAGATATTAAAATCAATGATAATTGTCTGTTTGAAGAAAGTAGAAACTGAATATATTGAAATTCTGATGAATTAGAACAATGGGTAAATCAGCATGTTGAAATCGATAAAATATGGGTGGAAATATTCAACGATTTTAAAAAATGAACACATTCCATAAGGGAATTTGGTTATTCTTGTTGAATTTACGTTGTGCTGCTTTGGAACTAATGCAGCAGTTGAAAGAGTTTTTTCAATTGGTGATGATTTTTGGACTACTGAGAAATCAAGATTGAATGTTGATATTATAATTGTAGCACTTATTATTAAGTTCAATATGAAAGCTATTTCTTGCTCCTAAATTTCCGAAATATTAAAAAATGATATATTTACGAAAAAAATTCTTTCAATGGAAAAATATTCGTTTAAGTAAATAAATAAATGGGATGTAAGCGTAATTAATGTACTTTTGTTTGGAGTCATAAAATGTTTCACATATTTATGTTGTATATTTTCCTGAAATTTTTTGTCCTCCTTTTCATCGTAAAAAAATTGGTCCCTTACTTATACTACAAATTTTACATGGATTTATGAAGACTGCAGTTACTTAGATCTCTAAAAGGTGACATGAATCTCGCTTAGAATGTTTTGAAAATTTGTCTAAGGTGTTATGCATGTTACTTGGATATCTCCTTTAAGCTAACCAAGTTTGCCACTTATTATGAGACTTCAGTTTTACATTAACAATTCAAATCAATTACAAGACTGCTAAAAATTTGTTCTCAAATGGTCAAGTAAATTCCAGTACATTTTAAATAGTACATGATTAAGTAAATGAGAGAAAATATTTTTCCAAAAGAAACGTCCTGAATTGACAAAACTGTATAATTAACTCTGCATGTTTTTAACTGCAAAAATAATAAATAAGTCTTCGGTGCTTTCACTGAAAAATAATGTTACTCGGAAAAATTATCTCTTACCTTTAAGCAGCCATTTCTAAAATTGATTGTTTTTTACTAACAGCGTGCTTTTCGTAAGGAGTAATTAAATCACCAGACAGTGTTTAATACGAAAAGAGAGAGCTGCTGCTTCATTGTTTATACCATAAATCACAGCTGTTTAATAGATGTTTAACCTCGTACATCAAAACCGTTTAGCTTGAGACGCATATTTACATAACTCATTCATAAGTTACACGGTAACAATACATTCTGTGTGTGCATAGAAATAAATAAAAAGAGAGACGCCTCCATGAATTCCGTCGTAAAAGTAATAATCAGGACATAAGTTTTACTAGATAATTAAATACAGTTTTTGAAAACACTTTTAATTCATTATTCATCTGAGAACTCCATCGGTTTTGTTTGTGCAACGGGCTATTTATTTTGAAAGGCGAGAGTGTTTATATCATTTGACGTACAAAGATCTTTATGATCATTTTCAATGTTTAAGCATTAAAGAAATTTAATAAAACTATGCAGCTTGTGTTTCAGAAAATATTGATATATGTTTTATTGGGTTATAGTGTGTGTGTGTATGACATTGATATGATTTTTGTACGGATTCTATTTATAAAAAACCCCTTGTTTTAAGGACACAAAGTTTAAATGTTTTCCTGATTTATTTATAAATGACAAAACTCATTATATATTGATATCACTTATCAAATTCTTATTTTATGCCTTACTTTGGATTTCGCTTAAATTGAATTTGACGAATTGCGACATTGAATGATCTGAAAAGTGACTTTTTGCGATTAAGACTACCTATGCTTAAATACGCGAAAATGTATAATCAATTTTAGAACTCAGTAATTCGTGTTATTTGAGACTTAATTGCAATCTATGACCTTAACTTTTCTAAGTACATTCTGTAACAAAAAAACAAAACACTCTAAGAAGTTATCCGATTGAAACGAAAATCGAGATACATAGTATGATCCAAAAATTCGGTGACTGCGGCCACTGCTGATGGCGAAAGTAAGTACGTAAAGTTAAACCACTTGAAATGGATTATTCCGACCCTCCCCTACCTAGTCAGGATGTTTTAGTCCATGTCATGTGACCGAACTGCACGCGGAACTGTTATTTTCCAAAGCTAATTAACTTTGTTCCGCGATCTAAGAAAGAACAGGTTTTGAGCGGTATCAACGCTTAGGTAAAAAACATCAGTGGAGACTTTGGTAAGGTATGTGGTAAATCTACGATGGAGAAAACGAAGGTTTACGAATGACATTGGTCTTTTAGAGGGCCGAGAATCGAATGCAATGAACGCGTTGGATGACCTTCGATTTCACAGAACGTGGAAAATGTTGCGTTGGTGTCTGAATGTATACAAAAAGCTGGTCGACAAACACTTGAATAAATTTCTGATGCTTCACACTTCTCAAAGACGTCGTTTGAGGGAATCCATTCGTTGTAAACGGCCTTTCTGGCAGAGTGACAACTTGTATCTTCTGCATGACAACGCCCAACACATCGATTCCAATTGGAAAAAGAGTTCCTCTCCAAAACTAGTACTAACGTGCTTCCGCATCCCCCTATTCACCAGACATAGCCCCGTGTGACATTTGCCTGTTCCCATTAACGAAAAAACATTTACAGGGTCGCCGTTTTGTGTCATCAGATAAAGTGAAAGTAGCAACATGCCTTACAAGAAAGAAGCAAGTAGCCTTACGGGAAGCTGCGAAAAATGGCTTTCATCTGTGCTTTCAGAAGTTATACAAACGCTGGCAAATTATTTTGTCGCCCAAGGGAACTACTTTGAAGGTGGATTTGCTTATATGCGGTATTTTATTCGGAGTAAGGCTTTCTACACCTTGTCCCCGAACTTTTAGATCATACTACGTAAGTGATGTTGTTGTTACGTATGGCTTTATTGGGAGGATTAATCCAAACATATAAAACTGCTCAAATATCAACAAGAACAATGATAAATAATAAAAAAGAATGAAAATTTAAAGTAAGAACCAGGACAAACTAACATTGGAACAAAAAAATAGTTAAAAATTTAAAAAGCAAGGGAACTGAATATAGGAGATGTAGTCTTTACAAAGAGTTCATAAATGTTCTCGCATTACAATATGGTTTTCTTATCTCACCACGTTTTTGTGACTTTTCATCTAGTTGTGAGCATATATGAAGATGCTTTACACACACAGTCATGATGCCTGAATGACAAATTTGGTATGTACTACATGGAAGGATGCCTTTCTTATTAAGATGACGAGCCATGCAATCATAGCCAAGTGTCTATTTTCCAAGTGTGTTGAATGTTAGCCCAGGATTTGCCTGTTGATTTTGCTGCCCTGGTCATATTTAAGAGTATCCATTAATTTCTCAAATTTTTTTAGGGACTCACGAGGAAGAAGTTTGATGTCTCATGGCTCAAGTGTTCCTCTCTTAGCTAGTAAATCTGCTTATTCGTTACCTTTGATACCAAATGGGAAAGATCCACTAAAAAATGATTGTTTCGTTGTAATTATAAAGACAGTTCAAAGTATGTTTTATTTCTGAGATAATCTTGGTGTATATGTCATGATTTATAACTACAGCCTGGATAACTGCTTTAGATAAACAATTGATCTTTATCTCGATGTTTTTCAGAGCTTGAGAGATTGCAAAGATATATCTGCACCAAAATTCTGCATGAACCGTTCCAGAGGAGTACATTAGGAAAATAGTTTATTATATACACCAGTTCTAGTGCTGTATTGTATTTTAGAACCATCAATGCACACTCGAGTCCATTCATGTTCAAGGTATTGTTGATGCAACATACATAAAGTGTTTGATTTTAATGTTGTACCAGGGATGTATCTTTATTTTCCAAGTCATTAATATCTAGCTGGTACTTGATATCAATATATTCAAGGGGCTTAACCATGACCTTGCTATAGTTCATGGGTTTACTTTCATCCGTTTCTTGTTATAATTTCTCACAAGCCTCTAGGGGAGACATTTGGGTTTTCTTGGTACTTGGTTTGCATTCATTCGCCCATTGCTCTCAATGCAATGCCTTCCTTTTAACGAATGTACCAACTGCTTGTTTCTTGATTTCAATAGCAATTGGTGAGTTGAAAGTATAGCTTTGCATATCTGTAATCGGGTAGTTTTCATCTCTTTTGTGGCGATCTGAAGAACTTTGCTTTGGGCTTTTTCCAAGGTGTCAATCTTCCCTTGTATGGTAGAAATTAATACCTCACTTCCATATTTGAAAATAGGTGTAGTTTAAGTATTGTAAGTTTTATTTAGGATATCCTGTAAGATTCTCCATTTAGTACCGGCAAGTCTCTTCAAAATTTAGGATCTCTTTTCTTTACTTTTTTCTGAAACAGTATTCACATGATTAGTAAAGTTTCATATGTTGTTCAGCACTATTAGAGTTATTAGACTTTATTTTCATAGATATCGATTACGAAAAGTCAATGAAAAAAAATCAAAAGAACTTAAAGAAATGTAATACAAAGTTTTCAAATTTTTTGAAAAGCAAAGCATTTATTGAGTGTTTGCAAAATAATCTGTTATTTTCATTGCATTTTTTTTTCAGCAACAGACTGTTCGATATCGTCTATTTTGCTATCTGTTTACCATTGGAATGTACGTCTAAATAACTGCGCATATGTTTCATGACGTTCTTCAATTCAGATTATGTGGCAACAGAAGCTGCATTATTCATTTCATTTTCTTTGTCGGGATCTCCATCAATAATATTTTTGAGCTTGAACAAATGCCCAAATGTCTTTTTGAGCCATAATTGTGGCTGTACACACATTACAATCATTTACTGCAATGACATCTTCCGATAATACAATAGGGCAGTCAAACTCAACTGGCGTTTTCCGAATTTTGTTCATTCCCAGAATGGAAATCTTTTCGTGTTAAGAAAACAAAAAGGCATGAAAATACATTGCATGTCGGGCCCGGAGTATTATTTTGAGTTGACCGATGTTTCGTTTTTTCGACCGATGTTTCGTTCGACCGATGTTTCGTTAAACGTATATATATTTCGTTAAACGTATATTTATATATATATATATATATATATATATATATATATATATATATATATATATATATATATATATATATATATATATATATATTTATATATATTTATATATAGCTCTTTTCTATCTCTTAAATGAATATCATTTATAGCATATGCAGATCTTTTTCGTACTATTTTTATTTCTATTTCTAGCAATTTACATAAAAAAAAGTATGGGATTTCTCAAAGAAGTAAGAAATTTTTGATTTAATACGTTTTTTTCCATTTTATAACGGCTTTGACGTGATAAGATTTCATAAA
The DNA here is from genome assembly GCA_019973935.1 of Trichonephila clavipes. Classification (NCBI taxonomy): domain Eukaryota; kingdom Metazoa; phylum Arthropoda; class Arachnida; order Araneae; family Nephilidae; genus Trichonephila; species Trichonephila clavipes. Next base: position 25,541 of record BMAU01015734.1, read on the forward strand.
CAATAAGTAGTTATTTACAAGACAATTACTTCACAGAGCTCAAACTTTACCAAACAATCTCTTTCCCAATTCTTTTATCTCTACCAAAAAGATAACCTCTTGCCACAAACAAAATCACAAAATCTTATCTCCCAAAGTTGTTTTATTTTGTTCACAGTGCATCGCATAATTTGAGGTCGCTTTTCTAAATCACTTTGATATCTAGAAGAAGGCGATGCAGAAAAATAGTTCCGCCGATGTTTAAGCGTATCCATCAGTGTCCGTCCAAATATCTTGCAGCCCGCTAAAGAGGACAAAAGAAGTATATTTTCTCTTTCTTTTTCTTGGTGCCGCCCATGTTGAATTTCGGCCTATAGAAAATGACGAATGATCCTAAAAATTCCTTTCAGAGAAAAGGATTCACATGAATGAAAAATATCGGAATTCGTCGTGAGTTTTATGAATGATTTCTTTGTTGTCCAAGAGTATTCAAATGTATTCATGCTTCTGTATTCCCCGTTTGCGGCTAAATATTTCCCCTACAAATATTTAAAATTCTGCAGTGAAATGCTCTGTTTCTTTGTTTTCAAACGTATTTAGTTTAGAGTTTATCTCTCGCTGAGTGTAACACTTAGATGAATAAACTGTTTTTTTGGTGCTAGACTTTTGTTTACTTTAGGATGTACACAAAATATTGAATAAGTTTTAACATCTTACGAAAAAAAAATGGCTAAAAGAGTACTCTGTAATCGAAGACTTAAGTATCTGTTTTTTATCAACAGAAAACGAAATAAGTTTTTTTAAAGTTGAATGCAATAATACAGTCGAACCTCTATATAACGTACCACTGTAATGCGAATTTTTCTATAAGGCGAACTTTTTCCTGGAACCTTGAACATCTCACGATTTTCTTCGTAAAATAACCTCTCTTTAGCGAAGTGCATTTTCTACATAACAAACTTTTTATTTGTGATTCAATTTTAGTTCTTCCTTTCTTTAAAGTATTTCTGAAAAAAATTTCAAGTTATTCTCTCTTTCACAAATTTTATGGCGGTCATAAATCTTGAACTGGTTTTATTAAATCCTAACTCGCAGAGAGCAATAGAGCTCTGTACGTTTCATCCAAGAAGTGAAAATTTTAATCCCCATTGTCTTCACTAGAAACATCTTCGATATCCTCTTTCACCCTCAGGGGAGTTGTCCCGTGGCCCCGTGTTCTAATTATAAAATAATGTACGTTTAATATTACTTCTATGCTTTAAATTATAAAATGTCCTTAAAATTCATTAATTTTAGTATAAAATTATTTTCTTAATTTTGAAAATACAGTGAATTCTTCGACATTCTTTTTTCTTGTTTTCCTTGTAGTTTTTCTTTCTTTTTTGACGGGTAAGATATATAAAATAAACATATATTAATTTAAAAGAAGTGTGAATAATTATTTTTTTTAATATATAAGTTTATTTATTTAAAATATTTTTTATGGGGTTTATAAAGTATACTAACAGATGAACCTCTATATAACGAATTTTCCATAAAACGAACTTTTTTCGTTATATAGAGGTCCGACTGTATTTGATTATTTAATTAAATGAAACTAAATTATTTATACTAGATCTTTGTTTACAACAAGATTATTGAATTAGTTTTAATATCTTACGAAAAACAACTAAAATAGGGCTTCATAACTGAAGACTTTAATATATATATATTTTTATTAAGAGAAGATATGAAATTAAATTTTATTTAAATTGACTGTTATAATGTATGCATTAAATGTGATTGAAATACAAGGCTGAATAAAGATGCCAAGTATTCTTCAAAAATATGGTAGAATGGATGTTTTGCTCATTCTTCGGTAACATTCCATTACTTTTCCCCTTGTGTGTTGCTTTAAAAATATAGTAAATATATTGTTCTCTTATTAAACTAAAAAGGTGTATCATTCCAATTATTGCATTCTCAAGTGTTACATATGTAACTCCAATTACAGCATATAATAGGGAAAACATTTGGATTGAAATTGAAAATAGATTGCTTATTGTATGAGTTACAAAAATGTATATATCTTAGAAATTTCGCAAATCGAAGAGATGATTTTTATATAAAAAAAACACATTGCGCGTTAAAACATTTGTAATAAGATTACTTTTGTGAAATAGCAGCATATTTATCCCTTCATGCGATATAAGAAAAAATAAACATTTGCTCATAAATTAATTCATTGATGTGTCATTTGCGTATGCAAATACTTTTTTATACATAATGTGAAATTTTTGTTACATAACAGTAAAATGTAAGATTTTTTAATGGATTATAAGAGATATCCTTCAGAAATTTGATGAATTTGATTATTTGTTATATGTAATATAATAAATATATATATTAAAATATAATTTATAAATATATTAATGTAAAACATAACAATTAAAATTATTATATTACAATTTATAAATATAATAATTTATCGCATATAAAATAATTTATAAATATTCTGTGCATTTAATTTCAATCTTTCAAGGAAATCAAAAGTTTTATTATATTAACTATCAAGTAATTTGATTAAAAGCCTTTTTAATCAAAGCTTAGCTTGTATGTATATTTGATTATTTATTAAATACTTTCTAGCAGCTGTAATGTCACAACACCAAAGTAATATAATATTCTCACCTATAAATTCTAATGAACATGCGTGAAAAGAATTTAAACTATGATCTTCAAACATGTTATTTCTGTAAAAAGAACATGAGAGAAATAATTCTTCAAGAAAAATGTAAAATAAAATATTCCTAAAGTACATGAGCAAAAAGATTAATTGAATCTAAGCCAAAAAGAGAGAATGAAAAAAAGAAGTATTATCAAAAATAATCCTTTATGTCCTAAATTTGCACCAAAATTGGCTTTTCATCAAAAAGTTACATTACATTCTGAGACTCAGTTTCCTAGCGCTCTGTTGTGAGCCTTTTCTATTAAAAAACAGTAGGTGGAATTTTAGTTTTTGAAACTACTTCCTAGAACTCATATGGCACAAAAGCTACATTACAAGTACACATTTAAATGTCTTATGGAGGAGGGAAAGTAACTGGTACAAAAATAATAATCCTTGATCAGTTAAATTTTTAAAAAAGTTAATAAAATTGAAGTAAAACTAATTTTTCCGAATAAAAAACTATAAACATATAATACTAAAGTATTCTTTTTAATAATTCCATATTGCTTTGATAATGCACTGTAAGCATTTTGAGCACATATTAGAGTAAATTTTACAATACATTCTTCTTCTCTAATAGGGCTGCTCATTAGTATTTAACCTTTTCAGACCTAGTACATTCCCCAGGAGCTGGTATCACATTTTGGTGCGGTACTATATAGGCGATATCGACTACTGTACGTACTTTTGACGCCCAGTTACCTCCCCAGAGGAAGGCACCTGAAGTCTGGCGATGCAAAACCGAACTTAGGATTTTAATTTTGCTGAGAGTACCTAAGCCGAACAGGCACTCAAGGGAATTTCTTACGCCGTATAATCCTACGACATGGCCGCTGTCGATTTTCTGTATCATGAAAACCCACCGACTTGGGCCGGGGTCGAACCCGCAACTTTAGGTGCAGAAGGCCAGTGACAAACGAACCACGCAAACCATGGCGGCATTTACGTTGCATTAAATTCAATAATTTTTGCTGATGAAGAATTTCACTCCTTTATAAGATACCATTAATTGATGCTTTTTAATTGTATACTTTAGTTAAAGTTTAAATACCTAGATTATATTTAAATCTTTAACTCATATATATTACAATATACACTAATCATTTATCTGTAAGGAGATTTAATTTTTAATGAAATGATAAAATATTATTTCAATCTTTTCTCATTACAGATACGACATTAACAAAAGTGAAGTAAATCGTATTATTTTCATTTTATAATTGATTAAAATAAAAGAAAAATGGCAAAGTGATTAAGTTAATTCTTTATGACACACCCGTTCTTGACTGTAAATGCATCCTTTTATTATCATTAAAATACTATTAAGGTGATTATTATTAAAAATAAAACAGTATCATATCACAGACAATTACACACTTAAATTTATTAATGTTTTTTTAATTATATCTAGCTGGTATATTAAATGATCCATTTATATTTTTAAATTTTTTCTTTTCATTTGAGTGCCCCAACAGAAGGACACTATTTTGTATTATAATTAATTGTAATAAAAACCTTAATCTTAGAAACAAGTAAAAAAATCATTTAATAACTACTAAAGACTAATCACCATCGCTAATCACTTAAAATAATTCCTATTGATTCAATTCGAAGCCAAACCGAATCCATCTGTTCTAAATTAAAATCGTAGAGCAATTAGAGTTGATGATAGGTCTACATTCGATTAAAAGGGGTAATAACACATCTATCATCCAATATCACAAATCTCCGTTTATTCCTCTTCAATCACGACTGCAATTCGATCTTCCCTGAAAATCCCACCCTTTTCTTTTCTAATCCACTGTGTTCTATTATATACGGTACCACCCTTGGACACATAATTCAAACCATCCGAACACAGAACTACACCCTGATTTGCTCCACCCATCCACCCCACAGTCGGCAAGGCGACCTAAGGTCTCATTAGAAATAAGTTAGGCAAATAGAACCCCCCATTTCGTCCACCCTCGATTTCATTCTCTCCCCCCCCCTTTTCTAAATCCAGTCTCTCTCTGTGAGACCCAGACCAAGACCCTCCTTCTGCATCTGTCATCAAGGCTCATCTGCTTAGAAGACCAGGCCGCAATCAGGGTTATTAATGGAAATATAATTACAGGACGCGTCTCAACTGGCACGGCGTCTTCAGGAAGAAGGGAGTAGGGAGGATGGCGGAGGATTGATCACTTTCGTAGTCGAACTATTTATCTCTTGCTCAACCCCCACCGACCACCCCTGATCTTCCTCGGAGATGAAGCACGAGATGGTGAAAGTTGCGTTTCTCTGATGGTTTTCTTTTGTTTTCTCGGAACCCTGTGTGTCAGGGTAATTTCGGCGCGCGGAATGAGTTCGGAGGGAAATTAAGCCACCGTCTCTTTTCCACACAGGGGGTTTTAGAGATGCGATATTCTGTATAAAACGGAGCTTGTATACCCACTGCGGGACTCGGCAAAGACAGCAGGGGGTAGATACCGCAGGGATCTTTGACTTTAAGGGAGATACTTATCATCTGGCATTCGCCAGTTGATAATATTGATGAGGAAGAGATGTTTTTGAAATATTTAACTTACTTTTGCGAAAAGTGAACTAAATTTTCGCAATTTCATTACAAAATATTAATTTTCTAAGTGCATTAATTATAAGTATTATAACAGAGGAGGCAAACTCAACTGACCGTCCGGACCACTTTCGAATAACATTATAATCCCGAGGGCCGCATATTAAAATATATACCTTTATATTATATCTGGATACGTAACAAACATTTATTGGAGAGAAAATTTAAAACAGAAAAAAAAAATGAATTATTATAATCGTTTCATTATTTTTCATGTGTACAAACGTAGACAATATAACAATACTATAATCAAATAATGTTTCATTTATTTAATTATTGAAATATTAGTTTCTCAACTCTTTCACTTAGTTTTTGCAAGTCGATCTCGATGCGTGCGTTCGCTCATCGTAATAGATGTTGCAGGTTATCGTCCGTTAATTTGCAGCGAGATTTATGTGTGATAAATTTCGTTTTCGGAAAAAACGATTCGCAGGTGTAAGTTGATTCAAAAGTGCTCACAATTTTTTGTGCTAGATCTTTCAATTTGGAAACTTGTTGAAATGCTGCAATGTAATACTGCCTACTTCTAAGTATGTATAGGCCGCGGTAGCCGAGTGGTATAGGTATCGGACCGTGGATTACCTTGTCACGAGTTCGAGCCCAGTACCACCAAAGACCCGCCGTGTAGGGCAGCGATGCACGTTAAATCTGTCGAGAGCTGAAATGTCCCCCGTTGGTGTGGTGTGGTAGTTAGGAGAGGGGGGTGCCAGCTCAACTGTCGTCCACGTCACTTGACCATGGTCCAAAATTACGTGGTCTGTCACCAAAAGCCCTCGTGTAGCTGAACAGTGCGACGTTAATATTAAAATCAAATCAAATCAATCTAAGTATGTATAAAAACAGCAGCTATGTGATTAAACAGAAACAGTTATGTGCTTATTTTTTATAAAAAAACTACACTAAAAACCAAAATATTATATAAAATCATCGTATTTTGTAAAGTTATAGTGAATCTCGCGGACCTCGTGTAGCCCCCGAGCCGCGGGTTGACCACTCCTGTATTAGATTAATGATAATGTATTGAGGATAACAACTGCACATTAGGCTATTGGCAAAAAACCTCACAGGACGAATATTCAAAGAAAAGCTAGTATATTGATTGCGGATGTATGAAGTTTTACATTTTTAAAAGGCACACTTTCGCGGTAACAACGGTAACAAACAGCTATAAGATTTAAACACAAAATGTAAGGAAAAAATTTCATAAATAAATCCTCGAAAAAAGACTATTAGACGAATAACAATCAATCAAATCCGCAATTTTTAAGAAAATTTTTCAATCTTATAACAAAGCACGGATAATAAGGTTTGAGGCACAGGGAAAAGTTTCGAGCGATTATTTTCATAAATTGCTAAGTTTAAGCCGAATTAAAATGTCGAATTTATGAAATATTTGTCAAACTTCAAATAATTTTCAAAAATTTGTAAAAAAAAGGAGGGAATCCGATTTTTAAATTACCGGGCCTAAGTGATCAAAGCGTGTATTTTTTCAGGTTATTGCAAACATTTGGAAAACTGTCCTTAGTTTAATGATACAATAATGTTTTATAACCAACCACACTTTTATATATTTTCATATGTGATGACATATATAATATTGATAGTCTAGTATATTTTACAGTAGAAGAATGTACAATATTTGACATCATATATATATATTATATAGTTTAAGCCGAATTAAAATGTCGAATTTATGAAATGTTTGTCAAACTTCAAATAATTTTCAAAAATTTGTAAGAAAAATGTTGATATCAAACTTCAAATAATTTTCAAATATTTGTAAGATATATATATATATATATATATATATATATATAGGGGTGATATTAATTAATTTAAAATTATTTAATAATTCGATTAAGAGATTCTAATTAAAATTATGACCCGAAGAAAATTATACTTCAAAATCTCAAGCGTATGAGAATCTTTCTTTTATAAGATTAATCTTTTGAATTACTTAATAAATTAATTTTTGTGGCTTATATCAATTTTTCAAACAGCTGATAAAATAAAAGTTTCATCACTTCCACCTCTACAAAGATTTTTCTTTTTAAGTTATCAAAGTTATCACATATGTTTCAAAATACAGTCTTTATAAAAATTTCTAATATTTATTTTAAGGGCTTTTAAAACTCAATACTCTCTCTTTTATTAAAATATTTTTAATGTAATACTCCTTCACACCACTTTATATATAATCACATTACCCCTCAACAGCTTAGGAATTTTTTAATTATATGTAAATACAGATTATAATTTCGAGTCTTAAGTTGCGATTTAGTTTAATTAGAAATTTCCACTTTTGTAAATGTTTAAGTATTTTTAAACACGTTGAATATTATAAGAATTTTAACTGTGTATTGAATTTAAATATCCTACCAAAATAGAAGACAAAAAGCATAATGGATTCACAAAATGGTAATGTCCTAATATATAATTATAAATTTAAACATATTAGTTGATTTTGAAGTAGAATTACTCAAAATCGCCTTAGAATTTTTGGTGATGAACTTTTAATTTTGATTCTCGTAAGAGAGCCAATATGAGAGAGGAAAAGATACTATATTTCTATTTAGTAACCTAATAACTTTGGGGCTAGCGTGTTAATTATTAATTAGGTGTTTCAGCTTTTTTTTAAAATAAAATTATTAATTATTAAACATTAAAATTATTACTCGCTTTAGATAGTTAACTAAACTTGAAATTGTACGAAATATTACCATTAAAATATTTAAATATGTATTTTGTTTTATAGAGAAACATGTGTATTTTCTTTTGAAACAAATGATAAGAAGTTTGCGGAAAGAAATCTGTATTATATTTTTATGGAAATTTATTTTTGAAATTATCTATTAGGTCATAAAATACCGGAAAGTTAAGAATTTAGGATAAAACAATAAATTATTAATGCTCGTGTATTTTTGCCTCGTTTATCTTTTGATAATACACTCATGGAAAAAAAATTAATGCACCAAGAAATAATTGCTTGATCATACCGAAACTTGGCATGAATTTACATGTCGGGGAGATATGCAAATGATTAGAAATGCAGCGTGATTGCGCATTACGTATAGTCGGTAGTCAGTTAACGTCTTTCTCCGTGGAGTATAAAACAGGTAACCAAAGCTTGTTTGAGTGTGCTGAATCGTTTATAAAGGAAGAGCTGAGGTAGACATGCCATTACGCCGCTTTCGAAGACAATTTGAGCACCTGTCTCAGTTTGATAGGAGGAGAACCATTGGTATGATGGAAGCTGGGTGGTCAGCTAGGCGAGTAGCTCATCATTTAGGCTGCTCTGATTGTGTTGTGAAGTGGATTCGAGATATGTCATTTACACGAAGACCAGGTTCAGGACGCCTTCGACAGACCAGTTGTCGAGAAGACGACCACATCGTAAGAAATGCACGCGTACAGCCAACTGCTTCTCATCGGCCTCCATCCAGACACAGGTAGCACCTTCATTAGGGGCCCCTGTGTCTTCCCGAACCATACGTAGGCACCTCGCTGAAGGACATTTAGGATCGCGGTGCCCATTACGTGTGCAGTCCTTGACACCCACCCATCGACGCCTCCGTTAGAGTGGTGTCATGCACGAGGAAACTGGACTGGAGCGGAACGGCACCAGGTCGTCTTTAGCGATGAATCCAGATTCAATCTCAGCAGTGATGACAATAGTGTTCTAGTGTGGAGACCCCGGGGTAAATTCAATCTTGCCTTTGCTTTACAGCGACACACCTCTCCTATAGCTGGTGTGATCGTATGGGAGACCATTGCCTACAATACACGGTCTCCCCTAGTATTGATCTATGGTTCCATGACAGCCCAGAGGTATGTCTATGACATCGTGCAACCATATGTGTTGCCCCACATGCAACGGTCCCCGGGAGCCATTTTTCAACAGGACAATTCTTAGCCTCACACGGCAAGGGGGTCACAAGACTATCTCTGCATGGTTACTCCCTTCCTTGGCCTGCCCGAACCCCAGATTTGTATCCAATCGAGCTTACCTGGGATCATTTGGGATAGCGAGTTGGGTATCCTACGAGTTTGAACCTACTAGAGGCAAGGTTACAGCAAATATGGAATGAAATGTCTCAAGACATCATACAGAATTTGTATGGCTCAATTCAACAGGGTATTAAATCCTCCGTTGTTTTGCCTTTTTCTCTGAAATATAAATGATTCTTTTTCTTTGATTTTCTAATCATTTACTTATATTAAAGTAGTCATTACGCATATAAAATTTTGTTTCATTTTGCTGCCTCCTTCGTGCGCTATTTTTTTTTGTCCATGAGTGTATATGATTAATAAATGAATTTTATTTGGTAACAATATCTATAACAAGTAATATAAAAAAAAATTTTTAAGACAATTCTTACTTAGGTCAACAATGAAAATTTTTATTTTAGCTACTTTTTTTAAAAATAATTACAATTAATATAGATATGTATATACATATGACAGAATCACAATATTAAGTGACAAAATAGAAAACGATTTTCCATGCAATTTTTCATGTTCATTTTTATATATATGGTGTTGGCCTTTTTTGTTACTGTTTATTCATTCATTAAATTTAATTATTTTAATAAAATAGTACAGTAAAAAAGAAATCACTTTCTCAGAAATTAGGCCATCCCAGGTGGGATTCGAACCCACGACCTTTAGATTAGGAGTCCATAGCGCTATTGGAACACTACGAATGACTTTCCGTTCTATATATGCTATTAGACTATTATTTTTGTTTGTTACTTTTGATTCATTTTATTATTTATTAATTTTAATTTAATTAATGAGTTAATATTTTTAAAAAAACTGTATTAACATCGTGTCATCCACTACAAGATTAAAAAAAATGTATTTGATCTTGAATGGATGAATTGAAAGTATTTTTTTAACGATTGAAAATTTGAACAAGATATATGCATATATGTATAAATAAATATATATTTATGTATAGGGAGAGAGTGAACTGATATTAGGAATTGAAAAAAAGCACGTAGTTTATATTAAGACATTACCTTTCTACCTCGTTTTAATGATTATACCGTAAAATCAGGCGTATAACGCGCATTCCTGTATAACGTGCACCTATACTTTCAGGTTGCAATTTTTTAATTTTAGGTATATTCCCTGGATAACGTGCATCTTTTTTTACGATGAAACCTGAAATGTACATGGAATGCTCTAATGTATTGTAGTCATTTATTCGAAGTATTTTGCCAAGCTTATGAAAATAATAGTGCACTTCTAGAACTATAAAAAATAAAAAAAATGTAATTTCTTTTAGATATATACAGTATCTTCATATATATGTGAAAGCATAATTTTTTTTCTATGCTCATTTTTTTATATTTTTAAGACTCATTTTTATACCCGGAGTATAACGCACACCCATAAATTTTGACCTCATTATTTGTGTTTAAAGTGCGCATTATACCTAGGATTTTACGGTACTTAAGATGAATATTTTTAATCATATGTGTTTTGGTCACTTGGGGGAAATTTTATAAAATTCCTTCAATTTTTTATTAGTAATGGAAGACTGCCTGGTTTACAAATGTCGCACTTAAAATAATATGATTATTGACGATGGATCCTTTGATTTTGAGCCTCGATCAAGCTATAAGAACAGTTGAGCCTGAAGTGAGAGTAGTATGAGCCGTCATAGATTTGACATGCACACACGCACTCATTAGATTGATTGAATTGATTCTTACAAACGGTACACATAAAAGCAACGCAAGGGCTGCTGACGACGGACCTCCGCACATATTAGGGATTGAAGAGTAAGAAATATACTCACTAATAGAGAAGTTTGAATTTCAGTGTTTATCTTTTGATTGTTGTATTATAGGAGATGTCTGAATTCATAGATTATTATACAATAGTTGTTACTATATTTTAATAGAAATCTTTCACACACAAACAATATTGAAAACTTAAATGCCTAAAACTAAATTTCAAAGTGTTTTTCAGATAATGCGTCTTGCTTCTTAAATTACATTGTTATTCACCCAAAAACCATAAACCATAAAAAAAAAGAAATAGAGAAAAATTTATTGAAAAAATTACATAAAACCCCTCGGAAAAATGATCGAACAAATAGCTGAGATCAACTTGAAGAATACGAAGTAATCAGCATTTAGTATACCCGACATGGCTGCAATTACTGCAATAGGTTTCGTGAAACAAAACGAAAAAATTGGATTTGTTTTTGAAGTAAATCAATCCCAGCTGTTTGCTAAGCTTCGTCAAAGTTCCTCAGACATAGCAGTGGGTGGTGTATGATTATCTAGATGACTTCAGTCATCAAATACAATTTGATATGTAACAGATCAAGAAAATGGACGGGTTAAGGTCCAAGTACAGGCTGTGTACTGCTTCTCAGGAAGAAATAAACTTTAGTGAAAAGAAAATTTATTAACTTTGTTTGCAAAAATACTATTAATCACAACGTGCAACTCGCATAAATGTCTAAATCATCTAAAACAATTTAGTAAAAAGACAGAGATAGCATTTCCTTGGTGAAGTCAGTCTGGCGGAAATCTCTTATACGTGAAGAATTCGTCTCTAGTCTTCGTGGCCTCATATGGGCGAAGTGTTTCACACAGCACGCAGAAATGACAATCTGCATATCTGTGTTTTCTTTGAATGATCACCGTTTCCTTGTCAACCTGGTAGACAGTGAAGAGCTGTTCAGTAATTTTTAACTGTGACTTAACGTTATTTGTCGAACTTTAGACGCAGTAAGTTTTGAAAGATAAATTCCTTATGAATGGCGTGTTTCGAAACCTACACGAGTCTATTGGTGATGGACCCCGAAATTTTAAAGATGGTTAAGAATGACACTTGAGCTGGAATCCCTTTTTTTTTTCAAAACTCCAAACCACACCAAGGTAAGGATTTTGAATCTTGACAGATTTAACGCATATCAGCTTCTTTACATTGTGGTCTTGAGTAGTATCAAGATAACATCTCAAGATTCGGACGATACAGCACTGGCTCTGAATTAATTATCATGACTTCTCTGTAACCCCGGCTACTGGATAAGATTTTAATATTAGGAAAGATTCCAGGCTCTTCAACTTCAAAGACGTAAGGTTAACTACTGAGTGTATAGACCAGGGGTATCCAACCCAAATGACTTTGCGGGCCACTTCGGAAAAACAGTATTATCTCGCGGACACACATAAATATATGTAGCTTTATATCAGATTTGGAAACAAAAAAACATTTATTGCTGTGAAAATTTAAAACAGAATGAATTATTATTATTGTTTTCCTTATTTTTCATGTATACAGACATAGATAGTATAATAATGTTTATATAATATAATAATGTAATGATCAAATAATGTTTAAAATATTACAGTGTGTTGCCATTTTCTTGAAAATTACGGTGTTCATTTTGAATTGATCTTTCGTTACTCATTGCTGAAATTTGAATTTGCTGTCATTCGCAAACCATTAAGTATACATTACCCTTTATCTAACCAGCCTGAATATTTTTTTAAACTTTAAATAACATCTCTGAGTTCCTTTTGCTTTTTGGACACTCCAAACAGAAAAGAAGGAGAAGAAATGAAAGTCGCACACACAGAGAATCATGTTCCATCGATGGTAAATAAAGGATATGTATGATGCAGTTCGGAATTTATTAAAAAAGTAATTTATTATATGAAAATCAAACATAACTGCTTGATAAAATATAAATCTATTTTAATCTAAATGACATTTCTGTTATCAAAAAGGATTTATTTTACAACAAGAACAGGTAACAGGCAAATACATTGTAGTATACATATATACATGTATAAATTTTCCCTCAAATAAATTTCAAAATTAAAAAACTTTAAAAATCTGATATTTAAAATTCTTTTAAAATGAGTCGGTGGACCGTAATAGTGGGCCGCGTGTTGGACACCCCTGGTATAGACAACGTGTAATTAGAATGACGATGATGTAAAATCCAATAACACTGCAAGCCATAACAACTTTTTATCGCAGCGTTACAAGATTTGGAAAACGACCACCGTGATGTTGTGAGCAGAATTGTGTTTCACAACTTAAGTCAATGTCATGCCATTCTTATACCATGTCCAGCGTTCAACGCTCCAACTAGCTGCTGTTGACTGGGGTGTAGATTCAATAGTTATCAAAGCCTTGCTGAAATTTTCCACTGCTCCAGACGACAATGACATTGAGAAAACTTTTAGCAATAATAAAAAATAACTTTCTCCTTTTTATCAACATCACAGGATATTTTTATACTTATAAATTATTATTAAATGTGTTTCTCACGAAATTTTATAATTAAAGAAGTATTTTATTATGATTTTGATATAAATAAGTGGAAATTCTCTTACACATGATTTGTACTATAAAAAATGGTAATATAAATTCTATATAAATTAAACTCACATCCAGAAACATTTATTTTTTGCGATAATTTATCCCAAAAGGTACAAAACAATTCCTTTTCCTTATGATACTTTTTAACAAGCTCACTGTTTTTGTTTATAAGTTAGAATAACAAATGAAGCATAAGAATGGGAAAAGGAGTGTTATTTACTCAACTTGAATGCATTTTGTTCACAAAGAGACATTCTGAATATATATGCATGGCAATTCAATTATTCTTAGGAATTCTATTTCAAATAAATAATCTTTCGCAGAACTTCAAAGAAATAGATATTTGATTCAGATAAATATAATGAGAATAGATAGAAAAGATGTTATCAGAAAGTTTCAAATTTCTCTAGAGAAAAGAAGCGCTGGAACTTATCCTTTCATGCTTGCTGAGAGCTAATGCATGCAATACGGTATATCTCCGATTAAGATTAAAAATACGAATTATGTATGAACAAAAATTGTTTTGAAAAGGAATATCATATTTATGTGTGTGTGGAAATAAACAATGTGGTAGACTTGAATTATAAATTAAGGCATGATATATCCTATTTATGCGTATTACGCAATTTAAATGATCATTTATTTCCTTGCTCTGCTATGCAATATTTTTTTTGCTTAATAGGATTTGCTGTTTTTATTAATGTTAAAATGATTTTATTTGCTGTATTTATTAATAATAATATAATTTTATTTGCTGTATTTATTAATATTAAAGTTAGATGAAAAAAATACATTACCTATATTTTTGAAGAAAATTTTAATTTAATTTAGCTTGGATAAAAAAACTGAAATACAAATGACGAAGCTTGTGATGGACCTCAACATCTATTCATTTCATTGTCTAGAACAGTGATTCTCAACCTTTTTTTTTTATTGTGGTACACTCCAACTATTTCAAAATCTGGAGGTGCTCTAGCAATAAATGAAGTTTAAGAAAATTTTACTTATCTATATATATATAATACACTATGTAAAATAGTTTATGATAGTAATTTTAATGTTAAATAAAATAATATGTGCGACAAAGACTACAAGATGATGTTTTTATTGAGTATTTAATTATACTACTTTTAATGGCAAATTTATGCTTGATAATTTTTGATAATTCTGTTTATATTTGGTTGTAAAAATGATAATACCACTCTCATTTCAAGAGTAACAGTTAAAGGTCTCGATCTAATTTTCGTTTTTAGATTTTTTAATGCTGAAAATTCGAATTCACGCAAATAAAATGCAGACAATTGTAAAATTATTTTTAAAGCTCTTTTTGTCTATTATGTGATAATAGTCTCTAATTTTAATCCAAAATGAATTAATTGACTCTTCCGAATGTTTTAAAATTCAATCTCGCTTGTTGTAGAGCGAAATTAGTTTCTCTTCATTCAAAGTTAATTCATATACAGTTGTATTCGTTATCACAAATGGATTACGAACCCAATCAAATTTTTTATCTCTAAATTTGAGAGAAGTAATAAATAACTCTCTCATCTTGTTGTCAAATGGTTAATAATAGTTTTATGAATGGTTTATTTCTCATTCTATATATAGAATGGAAGGATGATTCGGTTCCGGATTTTATTTCTTTTTTTTCTCAGAGTATATTTAATAATTTTTGTAAGAAATTGGTGGCAAAAAAAAGTGCCTTTTCTTAGTAATTGAGGATCACTGGTCTAGAACACAGTTTCCCAAAGTGGTTCCTACAGACTTCTGAGCTGGGTGTAGCTACCGCCGTATCAATGATACGTGGTCCCCAGGCTATAGGGGCCCCAACGTGTGTAAATACAGTCCCACTAACAGGGTGACCATATCTAAAAAAAGAGCAGCGAAGGAATTTTGATACAGGGCCCCGTCAGAGCTAGCTATGCCAGTGCTTCTGAAGGTCCTTGTGAATACTGAGAATCTCCATGGGAAATTGAAGTTAATTTAGGGGTGCGTAGATATCGTTAGGGGAACGTTTTTGAATTTTCTCATCAGAATTTACACAGAATTCAAAGGATTGTGATTTCCCAAACACTTTAATAATCTCGAACATTTAATGATTTGCACCTATCTCTCCTTTTCTCATTGATAGGTTCACTTAGTTTTCCTCGGAAAAACACCTTTACCTAATCCGGACCATTTCTTTCCACCTTTCAATATACTATTTACCAAATCGGCATAAAGAGTAACAAAAAAAAAGCAGAGAATTGTGAAGAGAAGCTTTATTTTGATCCGAATATTTTTTACAATTTTTATTTACCTATTAAAGAAGCAAAGGGGAAGATACTGAACTTGTTTTTTCCCTCCATTCCATCAGAATGGACATGAAAGGAAAAAAAATCGACTAATTTGCGTAAAACTGTCGTGAGCAACTTGCCGTAAGCGACAAGTGCTAAAGAAGCTATAATTTTTTTACTCGTGATGCGTTTTTTTTTCGTTGCCCTTCTGTGCTAATAGTTCTTTTCAACAAACATTAAGGAAAGCGATAAAATGGCGTGAATCATTATTAGCTTAACGACAGCGTAAATAACCTCCCAGAATTACAACAAGCTCCGGCAATTTACCCCGTCTTTTCTTTCTGAAGAAAGAGCGCGATTAAAATAATTTGAGAGAGAATTGTCGAAAAAACCTGTCAAACTCGACATTATTGTTTAAGTACGTTTATACACACTCGCAATATGGACTTTTTATTGAAATAATTTTTCATCTGCTATACGCGAGTGTATTAAATTTAGCTAGATACTCGGAAGAAATGCTTACTTAAAAAAAAAGAGCATCATTTTTTTAAAATCTTAAATTCTCAACCTGTATAACTAACTGCAAAGGTGGTTTCTAGTAACATTCCCCCACACACAATGTCTATTTTTATTTTATCACTAAACAAACTATAAACAGTGGTAAATTTTGAATTATGAATGGTAATCCACTTGATTTATTGATTATTTCTGTCAGTAAACGTTTTAATATTTCTCTTAGAAAGTTACGAGAGAAAGAATGGGGGAATCTCGGAACAAAGGATATATCATATCAAATCAAGCGAGTTTAACAAATTTTTTTTTCCCATCCATTATTAAGAGATTGTCATGCCTTCGCTTTTTTACTAATTACAAAATAACCCGATTTCTCACCTATTATAATAGCATAAAGAATTATTTGAACAAAATTTGGATCCGTCATCTTCCTGCTATTGTAACGTTGGTGGTGAGGAAAATGTAGAGCTCGTTTTATCTTCCAAGTTTGGCAGAGAAAGAAAAATCCCCCGAATGGAGGTGAGAGAATAGTAACGTCACACTGTTCAGCTACACGAGGGCTTTTGGTGACGGACCACGTAATTTTGAACCATGGTCAAGGGACGTGGACGACACCTGAGCTGGCACCCACTCTCCTAACTACCACACCACACCAACGGGAGGACGTTTCAGCTCTATACAGATTTAACGTGCATCGCTGCCTTACACGGCGAGTCTTTAGTGGTACTGGGTTCGAACTCGTGACATGCCTTCCATGATCCAATACCTTGACCACTCGGCTACCTCGGCCTCCCATGATTGGCACTCAAGGACATTAAAATAAATTGGCCGGATTTTTACCAACTTATTTCCACCGGAAGTGCTTTCGACCATTTTTGAGAATTCATTGTAAAGACTTAAAATGAAGCATGACTTTTAAATTTTCTCCCCCCCTTTTGTGTTTCATACTTACTTCGTAAGCCCCTAGTGATACTATGTGGTACACGGAGTATTATAAATGTTCAAAAAAAAATTTATTTTTATTTCTTTTATTCTGACCAAGACATATAGACTATTTTTCTTCCATAGACATTCGTTAAACTGTGGAAAAACCAGTTCTTTATAAAGTTAATTGTCCGGTAAATATAATGCCCATCCGCCATATTGTGTGTCTCAAATTTCGACTGGTATTGATGTGTAGAAAGCTCAAAGAAAAATAATTGTCAAATAAAATTTCAACTAAATGGCTAAAACTTCATATTGAAAGTATCATATTTTTCTAAAAGAAAAGGAAACAAAAAGTTAATGATATTTCTCTATCCTCATTTAAATGTAACGATGTTTTTTGTCCAAAAATTTTTTTTAAATAAACAGGGTAAAACCAAATTTCAGTAAAAAGAAAGAACCGAAAAAAGTGTTTATGTTTTCTTACAAGTTTCAGTGTCGTATAATATTCCCTTACTTTTTGTTAGAAAAACCGCAATTTATAGAAAATTTGTGAGTAATTTAAATTAGTTATGGTAATTTAATTCTGCAACGTCAAGGCATTTTCATTTCAATCTTTTATTTTTCGCGCATTTTATTTTGCAGTATTATTTTATTCGATATTATATTTCCATAATAATATATACTTTTCAACTTAGTTAAATATATATAAGTTCAGAATATATATTGTAGCGAATTAAATTTTGTAAGCTGCATACTGATTCTGAATAAAGAAGCAGTTCCAGTGTAAAATGGCATTCCTAATGCATATTTCGGAAATGAACGAAGTACATTTGTAAGAATAATTTATAAAATTCTCTTAGACTGGAACTCTCTCATTAAATGCTGTCTAGACGAAAAAGAACAACAAGAACACCAGATTTGCGCAAAAATTAGGAGTAAAGTTATGATGAAGAAAATAAGAGTAACTTATGAGAAAGAGGATAGGGATATCAAAAAAAAAAAAAAAAACTTGGCCATTTAATAATTTTAAAAAATAAATAATTTTTATGAATTATCTCTTATTATTGTTTAAGCAAACAAAAGGGCTTTAATTAATTAGTACCTTTTTTGTTATTTTATTTCGCAAGTGAAAAATTTACATATTATGTAAATTTCAATGATATTAGAAAACATGCTATATATAGGAAAGTTATCTGTACATATAAATTTCTGTTTAACAAATCCACTTTTAAAACTTCTTTGTAAATTTTTTTAGTGGAATAAATCAGGGTGAGAAAATTCGTGCTCTAGATTAAAGGAAAAATTTTAAAAATATATAATATAAAATATAGTATAAGAGTATCTATCTATCTATATCTATCTATATATATATATATATATATATATATATATATATATATATATATATATATATATATATATATATATATTACCAAATAATTAAAAAACAGTATGAGATGGAAATATCCGTTATCATGCAAAAATTTAAATGTTAAACTCAGTACAAAATAAATAAAAAATAATAGATCTTTGTATTATTTTAATTCCTGAAGATAATTACAAAAACAATTATTATTATTATTGTTATTATTATTCTAATTTCATTTGCGTCGTGGTAGTCTTCCTCAGAGTTTTTGTCATCAAGGCCATCTTCTGATGGCTTCTATTAGGTCCAAGTAATCTTCAATGTCCCTCACTTCTAAATTTCTCAACAAAAATAACATAAACAAAATGTGAAAAACATTTTGTCATATATCAGAAGTGAAGCAACTGCATAGTGATGTAAATTTCTGTCACATGATTTTGGTAAGATTATTTGTGGTGTTTCATATAAACTGTACATAATATAACAGAAAATCAAAAAACAAGCCTTTTTTCCCCCCACTCATTATCGCTTTTTTTAGCAAGAAAAAAAAATCAGATAAGTTATAAAAAAATATTCGAGAAATCGCATGTTTCTTCCAACCGCAACCAACAACAGAATGGCAATTTCAATTCCTCTATAACCGGGGTGAGCATTAAGTCTATCGCGTTCGACTGGTGGACCGTCAAGACATTTTGACGTGACCGCCTTTAACTAAGACCTAAGATGCTCATATTAACAGAAATATATTTATCGAACACCGGCGCCAGTTAGAGTGGATAATCGGCTTTTCACAATCCATGCGGCTATGTGTAGATGACACATTTTCCATTACTGGAACTCACTAAGACGCGTAACACATTCTTTGTGATTATGGGGGGATATGCAATCAGAGAGCACGTGCCAGCAGAAGAAATGTACTTCCCCTAACACGCCGACTAAAGGCGAAAATGAACGTTAGTCAGCTGTTTTTACTATGACACGGGATTAGATTCTTTAGTTTACGTTCTTGTGCCACGATGGCGTGGCACCAGCAGCGAACGTGTTAATTACATCTGTCGGTTACAGATTCATTTGCTCCTTTTTGTTCGTAGCTTTGAAAACGTTCACGCTCTGTGATCTAGCAATCGTTCATAGTTGTTCAAACATTCAATTTGAAGATTTTATGTTACTTGTGTGTGGGTTTTTTTTAGTAAAAATAGTAGTGTGTCATATATTAAAAAACACATATAATATCAGAAACAAGTATTAAAAAAAAGAAAAACCTACAATTTTAATACAGAGTGGGAAGAACAGTTTTTCTTTACGATGGTGAATGTAAAATGTGTGTGCTATATATGTCATGAAAGTGTGGCACTTCCAAAAAAAAAGGAAACGTTGAAAGATATTTCAAAGCTATGCATGGAAGTTTTGATACACGTTTTCCTTTAAAAGCGAATTGGGTAAAAAATTAAAAGAATTTAAACCGAAATTAATCGGACAACAGTTATCTTTTGTTAAAACCAATGCTTTATCTAAATCTCGAACTGTTGCATCTCTTTGTGTCAGTCATCTGTTAGCAAAACATAAGAAACCTTTCGCAGCTGGAGAAATAATAAAAAAAAGTGTTTCTGGAAGCCAGTGACTCATTAATTGATTCATTCAAGAATAAAACTGAAATTATTTCCGCAATTAAAGATATTCAACTTTCGCGTGGAACTATCACACGCCGCATAGAAATGAGGAATTCTGATTTGGCTAATCAGCTGACCAAAGATATCACAAACTGCATTTGCTTCTCTTTGCAGTTTGATGAATCTGTGGTCGTAATTGATATTTCTCAACCTTGTATCTTCGTAAGAATGGTTTTTCAGGATATGAGTATAAAAGAAGAATTGTTGATAATATTATCACTAAAGAAGAAAACACGAGGCGAAGAGGCTTACTGCGCCTGCAAAAAATACATAGAAGAGAAAAATATTCCAATTTATAAAGTTGTATCGACGACAACTGTTGGGGCACCATCAATGGATTTTTGGCTATGTGTATGAGTGAGTGAATATTAACGTCGCACTGTTCAGCTGCACGAGGTCTTTTGGCGATGGTCCAAGTAATTTTGAACCATGGTCAAGTGACGTGGACGACACCTGAGCTGGCACCCCCCTCTTCTAACTACCACACCACACCAACGGGAGGACGTTTCAGCTCTCGACAGATTTAACGTGCATCGCTGCCCTACACGGCGACTGGGCTCGAACTCGTGACAAGGCCAGCCACGATCCGATGCCTTGACCACTCGGCTGCCGCGGCCACGCTATACGTATGAGAGACGATGACTTTCCGCATTTCCTTTCTTATCATTGCATTTTTCACCAAGAGGCCCTGTGTTGCAAAATTCTGAATATGCGTCATGCTATGGGAATCTGCATGAAAATCGTGAACTCAATTCGAGAAAGAAGTCTTCAGATAAGAATGTTTCGAGCCCAACTAGAAGAAAACGAATCTGATTACGAGGAATTGTGATATTATGCTGATGTCCGTTGGCTAAGTCGGAGTATATTTTTACAAAGATTCAGGGACCTACTACAAGAGGTAAATTTTTTTTTGAGATCAAAAGATGAAACGTACATCGAACTTAGTGATAAAATTTGGTTGATGGATTTAGCTTTTGTTGTTGATTTAACAAGCCATCTTAATGAATTGAACTTACAATTGCAAGGAAAAAATCAAACAATAGTAGAACTGATAGGATATGTTAATACTTTCAAAAATAAATTACAGCTATTATCTTCCCAGCTAATGAAGAATGAACTAAAAAAAATTAAAAATATTTCTGATGAGTTGTCGCAGAACGGGGGTACATTAAATAAAGAGAAATATTATGATGAAATACTAAAACTTCCCTCAGAATTTGAGAGACGTTTCAAGAATTCACTAAACTAGAATCAATTCTTACCTTCATGTGTTACCCATTTGGCAATATTCATGTGGAAGACATAACCAAAAATATAATAAATTATATATTCTCTTTATCTCTTGAGGAAAACGAAGTTCTTCTCTTTCAAAATGACATAATCTTAAAAGCACTTAACATAACCATAATTTTAAAAGCACAGAACCTAAGAATAACTTTTGGAATCTAATGGACGAAGCAAAATTTCCTAATATAAAAAAAGTTGCATTCCATTTAACATCGTTCTTTGGCTCTACTTGCCTATGTGAATCAGCTTTTTCAACGATGAATATAATAAAGAATGCATGTCGGTCCCGTCTCACTGTCACTCCCGTCAGACGACCACTTAGAATCCAGTGCAAAATTAGCAGTCAGTAACTATATACACCGATATTCAAGTTTGATGGACAGTATGCAGACTAAGTCCTCTACTAACTATAACTGTTAGAACTAACTTAAGGTAAAAATTACTTTTTTTATGCATTTTGAATAGTCTGATAGTTAGTGCATCATTTAATTATATTATATTTGTGGCTATTGCTCAAATATTTGTATCTTGCATTTTGCTTTAAACGTGGTTTAAAAAGAGTTAAGCTTTCTTTATTGTAATTATATCTAGGTAAGTACATATTTTCTCCTTATTTAAGACTAGCTGAAGTAACGAGCTCTTGGCAACGAGTTATTTTTTTTCAATTATTATTCTTGATATAACAGCTGAATTGTAAGGAGACTATTTTTTTTAAGTGTCAGTTCTAAAAAGAATTTTGCAAAACATTTTTCATTGTGTATGTTATATATGTTTGAGAAGACTCAAATATAAAGCTTGCCCAAATAATCCTTTAAAATGCTCTCTGTGCTTTTCCAAATATCTTAATGCTTTTACATGAAAAAAAAAGCTCGACAGAAATAGTTTATTTACGACTTCTCTAAATGAGGATTAACACATAAGTGGGGAGGGAACTCTAACGATGCCAACAAATTCGAAGGCTAAACAGATGATCAGCAAATAGTTTTTGCTGCCTCAATAAAGAGAGAATAGTGTCTTCCTTTTTGCAATTTCAATAATAATAACAGTGATGAATTTTTTTCTCCCTAGAATTGTATTAGATTCTAGGTCTGAGTTGTTTTGTCTCTGTGAGAGTAGTACTTTAGGTTTAAAAAGAAAACGAAACAAAAAATTCTTATCGCATGGTTGTATGTGCTTCAGCAAATCAAACAAAATGCTTTTTGATTTAGTTATTGGATCAAATATATCTAATAGAGAGCTTATGAAGTGAAAGCTTTTATTTTAAGTGACGTAATATCGTCAATGGAGAAACGATCTTCAAAATATTACCAATCTGTCAATAGCAATTACCGCATTTGTTTTAATTTAAACTACACCTCAAACTCTCCACATGTTTTTGTGAAAAAATAAAAAATAGTGTTAAGTATAATTTATCAAAATCCGATATTTACAAAATTTTAAAAAAATTTAATGAGGACAAATAAGGAATAAATAATTTATTTACTTTACCAGTATTAATAATTTTTAAATAATTGCTTGAATCTATTTTCTCTAACCGTCAGTATCAAGCTCTATTTCCCCCATCCAATGAATTTTTCCATCTTCGATTCGAAGCCGCACTCGATTTTTAGTAACAAAAACATTAGAAAAAAGTGCGGCTTATATTCCAATAAATATGGTAGTTTGAATTTTCATTTTCTTTTGAAAAACTTTTTTAGCTATATTTTTCTACTACTTTGCTATAATTATGAGAAGATTGAATTCTCGCCAAAGAAAGAAAAGGAATAGACTTTTTTTTTCAAAGGAAGGAAATATAGTAATAGCTTTGCCGAGAGACCAAATGGTCATGCTATGCAGATGGAAGCAAGCAATAAACAGCGCTGAAATATTCTGATATTCATGTGATACTTTAGCACTTAAGTTTAATTTACTTTCGGGCCGACAAACACCTTGAATAATAAACATTGTAGACCCTTCTTTTAGTTCATGACTCCTTCGTCACTGGGTGGACCTGACACTTTGAGAAAATTAGAAGTAGACCGTAGCCTGGAAAAGTCTGCCCACCCCTGCTCTATAACAGTGGTTCTCAACGTGGGTGACAACACCCCCTTGTGGGCGTTTGAGGCGTTCAGGGAAGCGGTAAAGGACCCAGAGAATATTAGGGGGCGTTGAGATGGCACGGAGAGGTTTTGGCAGATTATCCATAGTCTAAAAATGACTTTAAAAAAATAAACAAGCTGCTTATGTACTAAAAAAAGTAAATTTTGATATTGGTTTCCTTATGTTGAGAGAGATTGTATGTCTCTTTAAATCATTTCTATCCCGTGCACGAAAATTCATATAATTCGGTAGTTTGGAAAGTGGATGAAAAACTTAAAGATTACATTACATTCGGACCTACATCAAACTGAATGATAAAGTAAATTTTAATTGCTGTAGTGTACATGTTGTGTCGTGTGTGAGCGGTAGGAAAAATGTTTCGTCCACTGTATCTCATTACGTACATTTCGAATAAATTTTATTAAATATGTTAACCAGGAATAAACGCGTAATTATATTTAAAGACTGAAACTGTCAATTTTTTTTTATTTTGAAAGCAATAGTTTATTGTGAATTGCTTCATATCATCGAAACATTCTTTCAAAAGCGTCTTTATAACAGGTATATATAAGCTAAAACATTTATTCCACTTTTTAAATAAAGAAGAAATTCAATAGAGAGTTACAATTCCAGCAATATCTATCTAAAATTAAAAAATATAATATTACACATTTAACTACATTTGTGGCAATAGCTATTTCAGATTCGCAAATAAAAAAAAATTGTTTGCTTTTGAAAAAAATTTTTTAAAAAAATGTATCCTATTAGTAATAGAATATTTTAAAAAAATAATTCTTGTTTTCACAGTGAGAGGGGCGGTATCAAAATGTTCCCTAGGAAAGAAGGCGCTAGTTCAAAAAAAGGTTGGGAACTTATGCTCTATAATGATTGTGATACTTGATTTTTTTTACAGCTACGTTCCTTGCAACGTAATAGTCGAGAAAAAAAGTTGCCAGCAACAACCAATTCACAGTATACCTGCTTTGAGTACAATTTTTTTGTACACTAAAAATGATGAAACTTTCCATCTTCATGTAAAGAAGGGTTAAACGCATAGCTTTTAAATTAGAGTTTTAGTTTTCATTTGCTATGGAATGAAAATATTTTCCATAATAAATAAGATATCGGACATAAGCAAATCTTATTTAATACAATAAAAGTTTTACAGTGTAGTTTCTAATCAAAAGAGTTAAAAATTCCAATCATTAATTTTTTTTGTGCGGAAATTTTTTTTATAAAATGTTTGTTACCCATTTTTCTACTTTGTAACTCGCAAACTTTCTTTCTTTGCAGTGAATAGAAATTAAAATTTGATCTGTGTGCATGAGAAGTTCGTAACGTAAGGTGCATTGTGAAATGTTTCTTACCTTCGAATTTGTGGCAAAAATGGAAAGAAGTGAAATTAATAGCAAATGAAATTTTACTTTCTTTGAAATGTATAGCTTCTCCCTATATTCGAAATAGGGTACTAGGATTTATGAATTAGATGTTATAAATAAAGAAGACTCGAATTATGAGTAGATATAAATTTAAGTTTTTACATATATATATATTTAAATCACAATTCTATAATTAAGCAAAAATTTGAAATTATATTAATCCTAGAATACAAAATGCCATTTCAAAATATCAATGGCGAATATAAAAAAATAATAAAATTCCAATATTTTTTTTTTTCAAATAAAATTAAAAATTTATAAGATAAAAATTTATAAAATATGGATATAGTTTGTGATGGCGCCAACCTCCCACCTATTGTAATTTTGTAAACTAATCTGAAAATATCCAAAATCTCAAAATTTGAAATTTTAAATAGTTAATACCTAAAAAATTAAGATATTCACCATTGCATTCTGAAAGATATTCTAACAAAAATGTTAAAATTTTAAAACAACTAAGTGCATATTATAACTGAACCATCAAACATCAAAGATGATACACCCATCTTTAGATTGGTCGTATAGAAGGAAAAAAATAAATCTCTAAAATTTGAAAGTTTAAATTAAGAACTCAGTGTATTCACAAATGAAATACCTCAAAACATTCACACACCTTGAATAAATTATCAAAAACTCACCTAAGAGCATCCTATTAATACATGGAATGGAAGAATGGTATTCAATTTCTAAACAATTTTTCATTTCTCCTATAAAACTCACAACTCCCACTAATGCCATATATATGTATATACAGTCGGAACTCAATATAACGAAGTCACTAAATCCCGGAAAAAGTTCCCTATATGGAAACTTCATTATATAGAGAGATTCATCTTTTAATATACTTTATAAACCACATAAAACAAATTTTAAATTCATAAAAACTATTGTAAAATTAAGTAAAAGTAATTATTATAGTAAAAGTAATTATTCACATCTTTTTTTAAATTTTAATGTATATATGTTTATTTTATATATCTTACCCATCAAAAAAGAAATAAAAAATGCTAGGAAAACAAGAAAAAAGAATGTCGAAGAATTCACTGTATTTTCAATATTAAGAAAATAATTTTATACTAAAATTAATGAATTTTTTAAGGACATTTAATAATTTAAAGCATACAAGTAATATTAAACATACATTATTTTATAATTAGAACATGGGGACACGGGACAACTCTACTGTGGGTGAAAGAGGATATCGAAGATGTTTCTGGTGAACTGGTCAATGGGGGTTAAGGTTTGCACTTCTTGGATGAAATGTTCAGAACTCTATTGTTCTCTGCGAGTTAGGCTCAAATAAAACCAGTTCAAGATTTATGAGCACCATAAAATGTTTTAAAGAGAGAATAACTTGAAATTTTTTTAAGAAATACATTAATAAAAGGGAGAACAAAAATTGAATCACAAAAGAAAAAGTTCGTTACATAGAAAATGCACTTCGCTATAGAAAGGTTATTTTATGAAGAAAATCGTGAAATGTTCAAGGTCAGAGGAAAAAGTTCGCTATATGGAAAAATGCGTAATATAGAGGTTCGTTATATAGAGGTTCGACTGTATATATATATTCTATCTATCTCTTTATATTGGTGCAGATAAAAATTATGTATTTTTGCCATACAATTAAAGGAATCAAGACCGAATGCTTTCGATATTAAATAATGGTAATAATCTTGGTTAAATAATCTCGATTATAGCTACAGCAGTACTAGTATTAGTTCGCAAACCGCAGTTCCTATCTAATAAGGCTTAGAACCCGATGAAATACGCGAAACTGCCCTCATCCGCTTGGTATCAATTTTGTGCGGCAAAGAGCGATTGTTATTTGAGATTCTCCGAGGAATAGTTCCTCGGTTGAAGACCAGGAATGATTAAGCGTTGGGTGTCGTTTATAATCTCCCCGGAAGCAGTTTACTATTTTCATACTAATTGGGTTAAGCACGAGGGGACATTCTTGACGAAAATGGGTCCGAGTCCCTTCGGTATAAAATAGCGGAATGAGGAATGGAGGTGATTTTCCATTGAGAAATGATTCAATCGAAAATTATGGTAATGCAAATTATAAGACATTAACGCAATATATCTAGGAAATAAGTGAACCGTGTTGTGTGAGTTAATGGATATGATAGTTTGCTTGGGGTTATAACTGGCAGGCTCTGCTGGTCACCGAAAATGGCCGACTGGTTTTCAATATCGGAATGAAGAATGGCTTGTGATATTGAGTAACGGAATTTCTGTGAAGGGGTAATTTATTATTCTATAGGGAACTAAGTGAACCAAGCGTGAACCAAGCAACAACCGATTCTACGTGAACCAAGCAACAACCGATGATGCGAGGTAACCTTTTACGAAGTTTTAGATATTCTGTACACTAAAATGATGGACATGCTTTAAAATATTTTAGGAGGTTTATCAAGACCTAGAATTCTATACATGTATTTGAAAGAGACATTTTGAAGAGGTTATGAGCATTTTCATGTTAAATAAAACCGTCTTTCAATAAAATATATGATAGAAAATTAAATTTTAATCGTGATGATATCGTCAAGGATAAAAATAATTTTCCTGGTTAACCCAACAATATGATATAGTAACTTATTTGTTTTTGCTATTTCATTATTTATTAATTTTTGTTTTGTAACTTATTTTTATTTTTTTTGTTTATTTTACTTACTCCGATAATTCTATGTGACACTTGTGGTACATGATAATTATTTTATCTGTTTTCGATAATAATAATAAAATAACATTAAAATAATTTATAGTTTGGATACACACACAAGTAACTAAAATTTCAAAGCTAGAAATATGTTATTTAACTTTTTATTCAATAAATTGAAAAAAATATCTTTGGAAATATAGTTTTTAATTTACTTATACGAGTCTAAGCAGCACTCCCCCACCCCCATATTAATGCCACTGAAAATCCGATGCGACTTAGAATTCGAAGACGGAAAAATATGTTAAACGGGGGAAATTGAACATGATACTGACGGAGAGAGCAAGTATAGACTTATGTATGTATTTAAAACTTTTTAATATTGATAAAATAAATTAATTATTCACTCCTTATTAGTTATTATTTTAAATTTTCTTAAATTTTGTAAATATGGGAGATCGATAATTCATTTTATACTATATTTATTCTTTCATAGAAACGTGTTGAGAATTTGGGGTACGACTTAGAATCGACAACGGCTAAGATTCGAGTAAATTCTGTATTTGAATAGCTTGCATCTTTGTTTTATTCCTTAGTGTTTTTATACTTAAGGAATCCGACTACTTGCGACGACTTTTTTTAAAAAAAAATGGAGATATAGGGATTTGTTTGTGATTTTTGGATTTATTTAGTATATATTAAGAAAAAAAATGCTAAAATTTAGAAGATAAAAAGAATTTATCACACTAAAATGGGAAAAAATGGGTAAAAATTTTAAAAAATTGCATAAATGGGATCCACTCCGTGGAAAACGTTTATAAACAAATTCTCAATTTTTCGATTTTGATGTGTTACTTTACCATTCATTTTTTAAATGACCTTCAGTATAAGAGATATTTTAATTTTTGCAATAACTAGAATACTTTATCTTAGTTATTGTATGAAGTTGCTTAAAAAAATAGTGACTATATTCAAATAAGTGACTGTAAATTTTGTAATGAAATATTGATTGATAAATCTGTAGCTTAAAGCACTTCTACTATTATACAGAGCATACGCAAAATATTTCAGTTAGTTATTTTAAAGACTTTCAGAGCATCCGCTGTCCCCGTTTGAACATTTTCTAAAAAACACATTTCAAGTAAAATGCATTTTAAAGTTTGGCATCTTGTGTAAAGTTATGGCATCTGCTTTTACTAAAAACACTTGTAGTTTTTGTTCTAGTGAATGGAAAATCAAAAACGTAGTATTTTTATAAAGCTAATAACAGGGCCTATAAAATAAAATCACAAACAAATTGCCAATTTTTGAAACAGTTCACGATTTTAAGGTAGTCGGATAATTTAAATATCTTTATATTTAAATTGCTTACATCTTTTGAAAATTTTTTAATGGAATGACAATAAAACGTAAAAAGAGAGCTAAGTAGACAAAATAATGTTTTTATTTCACTGACTTTATGGGATAGATTAAGCCTTTTTAAAAAAATTTTTACGAATTTAAAACTTTTTGGAACTTAAAAAATTTGTGACAAAATGAGCAAATAAATAAATCGCTCATTCGTTTTTAATATATACACAGTACCTTTTTTTATACCCGGTAAGCTCTACTTAAGCCAGCAACTTTAAAGGAAATGAATAACATTATGAACAGTACTTTGATTTTCTAAGGAATCCACATAAATTACTAAGGGAACAGAAAATGGTAGGCATTACGCCAATGATTCAACGTATTGTAGAAGTGGGTTTATTTTAAAATCGATGATGTTAGTAAGAATTAACTGCGTACATATATAAACTACTAAATTTAAATATAACTCTCTACAAGCCAATTAATCACCATTATGCTATTACCCGCTACAAATGAACTCGTCCTGCCTATTCACCATGCACAAGAAAAACACTCTAAGATGAAAGGGGAAAAAAAGAGAACTTTTAGCCAAGTTTTCCGAAAAGTAATTGAGTTTGATGAAGAGATGCCGTCAACTCGTGGCATCATCTGCATACGAGACTGCTCACTCTATGTAGGGGCGTAATGATAATAAATGACGCGACAAGAGCAACAACTCCATCATAATCTGGCGCAATAGTTCGTAGCAGACACTAAAAGAGAGATCATTAGGAAACAAGCGATTTTTACGCAAACAATGCATAATAAAACACAATGATTCTTTAGCAAATTTTAATACTTTCCCTATAATGTCTTCTCATCGTACTAAAACTTTCTATCCCAGACGTGAGATGAGCAAGCGGCATTTTAACAATAGGTTGTGTCACCATCATAACTTGCTTTGCATTTTTAAATTTCCTTAATTACTTCCCCTTTTGTCTTTGGACCCGAATTCTTTAAGGTTCTCTTTGGAGCCAAGTTCCGCCTTTTTCGAGTTTCAAACCTTTATTGAATGACTCAATTCTTGGCGAGTCCGCGCTAGACTGTTCCGTTAGAGGTGTAGTGGTATGAATGAGCACTATCTGAGTTTCGTACCTTGACTATAATAATAAAACTGATGTATTTTTACTTTGAACTAAAACAAAGGTTTCTAACTTGGAATATGTTATTTTGGAGACTAATCCTTTAAATTGATCGAGGTTTTAATGTAATACTGTGCTTTATTTTACAAATAAAGTTTCTTTTATAAAATAACATGTAATTAAAATGGATTATCTTTGGATTCTTCGGACGGTGTGTATTTACATAGAAATCTAAAAAGGTTGAAATGGAAATAGGATCAAATTACGTCCACTTTAAATTTAACACGAAGCTATTTTTTTCTCTTGGTTTCAAATGATTTATCTATTATTTGAATTCCTTTTGACAAATATAGAAATCCTAGAATTTTAATTTGTCACTATTTCAAATTTCTATAATTGTATTTATAAATATTATTGACATTCATTTTTAAATCTTCGAATAACATTAAATGTAATGAAAATTCGAATGGGCCTCTCTTAAAATGTTTCTGAATTGTTGTTTCTTATGTATGAAAAATATTTGTTTCCATACAATATTATTCCGTTAATAATATAACAAAAAAATTCTGATGAAGTGACACAGAATACTCCATTGTATAAAATTATTTATTTCAATTAAAAACATTTTTAAACTTTTAATTTCTATCTTTTCAATGGTATTTAAAACAGTTGAATCTTTACTTAAGATACAAAAATTTAAAATTGTAAATAACATTATTAAGCAAAAAAAAAACTGATCTTTATATAAAAAAATTTTTTTTTGTTAAAAATTATTTAACACAAAAGATTTTTCTCTATTCGTCCAAATAAATAAATAAATCTGTTATTCATTTTGTTTACATAGCTTTAAAGACTTTCATTCAAGCGTTACGATTTCTTTCAAGTGTCATTAAATTTTATTTGAAAACAATACAGTATAATTTCGGAAAAAGTTATTTTTTGTTGTTGTAGGAATTATAAAGAGAGAATTTTTTGAATATATATATATATATATATATATATATATATATATATATATATATATATATATATATATATATATATATATATATATATATATATATATATATATAGTGTTAAGAATTTCTACATTAATCTGTGCAAAAAATGCTATTGTAACATACCGATATGTTGACAGCGACCTCCAGCGAACAATTCAATAAGTCATCAGTCGAGATGTGGCTGTCGAACCATGAGCATCGGGTTGAACCTGTGACCCCATTAACTAA
The DNA here is from genome assembly GCA_019973935.1 of Trichonephila clavipes. Taxonomy (NCBI): domain Eukaryota; kingdom Metazoa; phylum Arthropoda; class Arachnida; order Araneae; family Nephilidae; genus Trichonephila; species Trichonephila clavipes. Next base: position 57,115 of record BMAU01015734.1, read on the forward strand.
TTTTGTTGTAATCCTAAAAATTGTATTTTCCGCAAAAATTAAGTTCATTGTACCTTTGAATGTTAAATTTCTTAAATGTTTGTTCTATACCTTTAAAATTCCTATTAAGCACTTTACTCCAGCGTATCTCAAACTGTGGGGCACGCCCCCTAGGGAGTAGTGATAACCCTACGTGGAGGGTGCAAGCATATCGAATAGTCGAAAATAAAATATTATTAAAAAAAGTATTAATTTACTGAATGAATCAAATTAAAGTACATTCAACATAATAAGAATTAAAGCAAACACATTTACACAAAACTATAATTGAAATTTGAGTTGCAAATATTGAAAGTCTGAAAAGAACTGTTTTACCCAGGGATGCTTGGAGTCTGACTGCTTGCCATAGTATTAATTTAATAAGTACTTACGCTCTGTGTTTAGTAAATCTTAACATACGTTATCCTAAGTTTTATTAAATGTTATTGGGATAGCTATTAACAATTTAGTTTTCGTCAAGTGCTCATCAAGTACAAGTACACAAATTGAGTTTAGCTAATTAAAGGGTGTTTTTTTGAGAGGTATAGAACTTTAAATTGCAATAAAACAACGATGTATTATTCGATTGACATGAATTTTTTTTATTCGAAAGATAATCCTGTGGCATTACATTTTAAATATGATTTCTGGCATAGGACTGCCACGGCTGGCTCGGATGGAGTCCATCTGACGTCCAATTTTCGATCACTTTTCCAACATTTGTGGCCATATATCGGCAATAACACGGCGAATGTTGTCTTCCAAATGCCTGCGTTTGTGGCTTATCCGCATAGACCAATGACTTTACATAGCCCCACAGAAAATAGTCTAGCGGTGTTAAATCACAAGATCTTGGAGGCCAATTCACAGGTCCAAAACGTGAAATTAGGTGGTCACCAAACGTGTCTTTCAATAAATCGATTGTGGCACGAGCTGTGTGACATGTTGCGCCGTCTTGTTGGAACCACAGCTCCTGGACATCATGATTGTTCAATTCAGGAATGAAAAAGTTAGTAATCATGGCTCTATACCGATCACCATTGACTGTAACGTTGTGACCATCATCGTTTTTGAAGAAGGATTCCACCAGCCCATAAAGCGCTCCAAACAGTCAGATTTCTGGATGTAACGGTGTTTTGACATACACTTGTGGATTAGCTTCACTCCAAATGCGGCAGTTTTGTTTGTTGACGTAGCCATTCAACCAGAAGTGCGCTTCATCGCTAAACAAAATTCGCTTATGAAAATCGACCATTATTTTCGAAATAAAATTGTATAATTTGAAAGCGTTTTTCAGGCGTGAGTCTATTCATGATGAATTGCCAAACCAAACTGAGAATAAATCCCTTGACAGCTGTTAAATCGGTCGCCATCTTGGAAAGTAATGCCAACTTAAACTTCTATACCTGAAAAAAAAACACTCTGTATAACCATATACAGAAAACTACCAATTAAAACTATTATTATTATTTTTTTAAATTACGACAATATATACGTTTCGAAACAAGGAGCTACACTCAGAGAGCATCGGAATGATTTCAATTCATTTAATATGATAAAACCAATACGTATACATTTTCATACAAATTTATAATACACACTATATTAAATTTATAACCATAAACACAATGTTAAGACAACAAATTGTTAGATATCCAATTGAAATTCTTTTTAATGATGTATAGTAATGCAATAATAATTCTGTAAATACATGTTTTCTAATAATCAGTATATATAGAAATAAAGTACGTTACTGAATACATCTTTCTGAAAGGGAAGATTTTACATTAATCGTATAAAGCATTAGAAATACTAATGAGTTAATGCAATGCTGTTGTGTGTGAGTTAATACTTTTAAAATGAATACATATTTGATCGCGAAAGTGCAATTTATTTTGTAATATTATTTATATCTATATCTGCGAATAATAAAAATTGAGATAGTTTTAAGAATTTTAGTTTGATATCATACTTTCAAAAAAAATAATCACCGTAAACTTTCCCCAAAATTAAACAAAAGAAGTGTAAATTTTTTTAAAAAGAAAACTCTTAACTAAATAATTTTCTCTTTTATAAAATGAAATTGATATACAAAATCCTTTTCCATATGTATGAGAAACATTTTGCATAATTTTGATCGTAGAAATGTATCTATTGATGATTAAAAAATGATCAAAAGAAAAGGATAAGATAATTTAACACGTGAAAAAAGGAAATTCTGGTAATAACACGTAGATGTCTTAAAAAAAAAGATGAGCTTGATTGATCGAGTGTTATGTATTAATGATCTATTAGAAGTTTTATTTACCCTAGAACTACTAATGACAGATCATTTTCAAATGACGCGGAAGGTATTTAACATCTGGCATTTTTCTTTTCTCACTTCTACATCTCTACGAACTTTATTTTGAGGCTCAATGCTATTTAATGACTGTTTTCACTTTTCGTGAAATCAGGACTCGAGGCTGAAATTTGGCTTGAAAAATCGTGATGTTGGCTACTGTGTCTTGTAATCCTTAAAAAAAACGAGAAACGAAAATTCCGTTACATACCTCAGTTTTACCAAAATTTTTGCTGTGTTAATTTTTTTGAATATAAGTTTATCATAAAAATAACAGCCGTTTTTTTTTTCTGCTATTGTATTTACTTATTTAGATAGTGCGACACCCCCTCTCGCCCTAATGATAGCGGGGATTTATCTCAACATAGACTCGACAAGACACCGAAAGTGTTTGGATATCATGTAGACTCACAACTCTCAATAATCTATCATAGTTCACGAAGATTTTATTAAGTGGTGTGTGATAGTCCCAAACATATATCTTGATAACGTCCCAGATATCCTAATTCAGAGTGAAATCAAGTGGCATGTATGTTCATAAAAGGAAGATGTTTGAAGAATGTTCCTCGAATCATTAGAATACAATTCGGGAGTAAAAGCATGTTACTTTGCCTTGTGGTGGTCTCCATCAAAAAACCAATTTCCTGTTAGATAACTAGTGACGTCTCAACTGTCATGGAGTTTCGAGTGGGAAAATATCCAAGACCTGAAGTCAAGCTTTGACCTTCCATGATCCGACTGGCAGTGAGTTGACCGGCGCAATTTCCACCTCAATCTCCGACTTCAAAGTCCGCCGCTTGAGGGAGGCAAGGACCAATAGCTGAATAGTAATCCCGGATACGTCTAATCAGAAGTGATTCTGCAGGATGTGACGTATTCTATCTTTAAAGAGACACCAAAAGGAGACTCTCGAGACTAAGGAGCTTTCAGAAGCTAGAGACACTTTTGCAAGCTTCGACACTCTACACGCTTCAATGCTATTCGACGCCCCAGCACATTCCATTGGAATCTCTCTCTCTCTCACACTTACTGTGGCCTATAAAGGCTCACATCGACGAGCATACGAATGTCGTCACAACGCAGCCTTTCACAAGAGCAATCCGGCCTTAACAGCGACCCCCAACAGCACACCGCGTTACCAGCACCAGGGCAATAGTGACCTGCTTCGCAGCAGCTTTATCCAAACCTACAGTAGGATGCCAGAGACTGATAATTGAGAGCAAACTGTCATCAATGATATCGCGATAAAATTGACTAAGAGGAGGACGTTTCAAATACCAACGTCTTACGTAAACAGTCTACTGACGACCACCATAGCATTCTATGCATGTACCTATCTATTTATCTATATACGCGCACACACAGACATACGCAATCACCATAAAATAATTAACCGTCAAAAGTTTGGTACTCTCATCTGCTATTCACTTTTTATTACTATGTTTCCAAAGTCTGTCTGTTTAAATTTAGGTTATGAAATTTAAAAGACTTTTCAAATATATTTTTGTTACTTATCTGGGTCTTAACCATGAGGCTGTTGGATTTGCATCATGTATTTACAACCTTAGGATACTCTCTCAGAGGCTGCTTGATAAGTAGAGATTACTTAGAGAACGACCTATGAATGAAATTACTTCGTCTTGTGCAACTATCGACATTAGAGTACATGCTTCACAGTCATAAATGCATAATGTTGGCATAAAAGGGATGGATGAAAGTTGAGAGTTAGAAAAAAGTACACAATTCACCCGCTATGTCTAGATAGGCTAATTCTTACAGAATAAAAACTGAATCTTTTACAAAGACAGACATTCATTTATTAGTAGGGAATGTATAATTCTAATTCATAGCATTAAATTTTTCTTACTATCGATAAATTATTTTTAGCAACTTATACTCATATATCTATTATAATTTTAAGCAAAAGGAATTATTTAAAATTAAACCAAAAACCATTTTAAAACTTACTAAATTTGGATCTAATTTATTTTTATTTTCCTGCAATAAAAAAAATGACTTACAAAAATCAAACTGATAATATGCCATTTTTGATGCAAAGAAAAAAGCATGGTGCAAAAGCAAGAGTGTTGCATATTGAAAAGCATTTTAGTTCTATAAATCTACACCTAATTATTTTAATTCTATAAAGATGTACCTTATGCTAAAGTTTCAAAGATTTATTCTTTTGATGATTTTAGTTTTTATTAAGGCATTCTCGTAGATTTATGACTCTAAAAAGCACGAGGAATTTTAGGGTTACTTCAAAATGTATTCAAATGGTTTTTAAAAATCTTCAAGTAAACAGTAAGAGTGAGGGGGTTTATTAACATTGCACTAAATCAACACAAAGGCTAATGTCAATGGACCTCTCAATTTCGGAAGATGGTCAATTGATGAGAACGATCCTTATCTGGAGCCTCTTCTCTGAGCTTCCACAACAGTCTAATGGAAGAGCTTTTGAGCCTCGACAGATTTAACGTGCATCAGACCCTCCACATGGTGGGTTTGCATTAGCACTAGCCCTCGAAATGTTACGCCGGTCACGAGTCCATGACTATGTCCACTAAGTCAGCGGTTCTTAAACTGTGGTCCGTGGACCCTAAGAGGTCCGCAGCACTTTTCTTAGAAGGTCCGCACAGGTCTCTCATCTATTGTTAAGATTTTCATTTTTTAGAGAGTGAAAGACGCGGAGGAAAAATTGAAAGATGTGCCATCCTAGACTAGATCACTAAACTGTGTCCCCAATATATGAGTGAGTGAATATTAACGTCGCACTGTTCAGCTACACGAGGGCTTTTGGCAACGGACCACGTAATTTTGAACCATGGTCAAGTAGACACCTGAGCTGGCAACCCCTCTCCTAACTACCGCACCACACCAACGGGAGGACGTTTCAGCACTCGACAGATTTAACGTGCATCGCTGCTCTACACGGCGGGTCTTTAGTGGTACTGGGCTTGAACTCATGACATGCTTGCCCTGATCCGATACCTTGACCACTGGGCTACCTCAGTCCTGTGTCCCCAATATAGAGTACTTACTTTAGAACGTGTATTTCGATCAGGAATATTAATTCAGATTTTTTATTGTTTGCAACTGCGTAGGACATTGATAAAACGTAATATTTTCAAAAAATATATAGTAGAGACACATGTGCAAAAATTAAGAACTGAATTCACATAGAGCGTCAATACAATAACGATTGCATCCATCTTGATTTCCTAATCAAATTGCGCCTACATTATTTATTTTTTGAAGCTAGTATTTTGAGATATTTTTATGTACATATATAATTAAATGTTCACTATTTTCTTTAGGGGTGTTGGAAAGCTAAAATCCTATTTTTTTGACAGTTTGAGATTTTTGCATTTTCAAATATTATAGAGATCTTAACCTTTCTGAAAATACCTTACTTTAACCTCTAGGGTATTTAAAAACCCTGAAAATATATTATTAATAATCGTTAAAACTAGGCTTCGCCCATTTGAATGACGAAAAATGTAAACAAAGTAATTCGTTTTTGCTTAAAAGTTGAACGTCTGATATTAACCAAAACATATATCTTTTATTGTAATTTGAGCCTTTTATTTTTTTATTTCCTATCCCATTAAAAGTCTCACTGTATACATTAAAATCAATTTATCTCAAAAAGGAAATTTTGATGTTCGATATACCTTTTCTGAGAAACTACTGTTCACAGGTATGTACATTTTTTATGATATAATTCTAATGATGGCTAATATATAATAAAAAAAAATGTGCCTTTTGTAAAAAACTCAAAAAAATTATTTTTTATAAATTTTTATGTGAAAAATGGGTCAAATTTCGTAATGTCTGGTAAAATATTTCATATAAATTATAGAAAAAATCTAAATTATCTAAAATCTCATTTCAGTATAATGAGAAAGGTGCACCTTAATTGTATGAAACATTTCAAGCATGTAAAGGGTGTTTTTTTAGAGGTATAGAACTTTAAATTGCAATAAAACAACGATGTATTATTCGATTGACATAAATTTTTTTTATTCGAAAAATAATCTTGTGGCATTACATTTTAAATATGATTTCTGGCATAGGACTGCCACGGCTGGCTCGGATGGAGTCCAATCTGGATGTCCAATTTTCCATGACTTTTTCCAACATTTGTGGCCGTATATCGGCAATAACACGGCGAATGTTGTCTTCCAAATGGTCAAGCATTTGTGGCTTATCCGCATAGACAAATGACTTTACATAGCCCCACAAAAAATAGTCTAGCGGTGTTAAATCACAAGATCTTGGAGGCCAATTCACAGGTCCAAAACGTAAAATTAGGCGGCCACCAAACCTTTCTTCCAATAAATCGATTGTGGCACGAGCTGTGTGACATGTTGCGCCGTCTTGTTGGAACCACAGCTCCTGGACATCATGATTGTTCAATTCAGGAATGAAAAAGTTAGTAATCATGGCTGTATACCGATCGCCATTGACTGTAACGTTGTGGCCTTCATCGTTTTTGAAGAAGGATTCCACCAGCCCATAAAGCGCTCCAAACAGTCAGATTTCTGGATGTAATGGTGTTTCGACATACACTTGTGGATTAGCTTCACTCCAAATGCGGCAGCTTTGTTTGTTGACGTAGCCATTCAACCAGAAGTGCACTTCATCGCTAAACAAAATTCGCTTATGAAAATCGACCATTATTTTCGAAATAAAATTGCACAATTTGAAAGCGTTGTTCAGGCGTGAGTCTATTCATGAAGAATTGCCAAACCAAACTGAGAATAAGTCACTTGACAGCTGTTAAATCGGTCGCCCTCTTGGAAAGTAATGCCAACTTAAACTTCTATACCTGGAAAAAAAACAATCTCTACATTTAACAGATTTTGAGAAAAGGTACATCTAAATCAACCAATTTAGCATTGTCAGTATATATATGGAGAGAGGTTTCCTACTCCCTTTAAGGTATCCGACTACGTTCGGAACCGTGATTTTGCAAAAGTGTATAAATGGATAATATTTATGATATTTAGTATCACTTAGATTAGAAAATGAACATAAAATTGTTTTAAGAATTGTATTACAATAAAAAACTATTTAAGTACAATATTTTGACAAAAAATGAACATAGAATGACCCATTTTAAAAATATTCTCCTTTTGTGAAAAATGCTTCTATTATAATAATATTTTGTCTGTGTATAGTTCAGACCTCTGTACAGAGTCTCATCTAGAATGTTTGAAATACAGTACAGTCCCGATAATCCGAACAATATCGGACCGACCCCTGTTCGGATTACGTGATTGTTCGGATTAGCCGGAATAACAGCGAAATCACTATTTGAACCGGGAGTACGGGTCTATTGTGTCTATGTTTTTTGTTGTAATGTGAGCGTACGCGCCCGCTTTTTTGCCGCGTGGACTGTATTCCCACTCCTCGACGCGTGTGTCCTCCCTACACCACTCCTGTGCGTGTGCCCGTACTGTTGGCCGTCAGTCGTTCCGCGCTCGTTCTATACTCGTCCGTTTTTGTCTCTGTGTTAATAACAGTGTTACAGTGTGATATTCTACAGTGAAAACAGTTTGTTGTGTGTTTTGGACATTTATCTGTGATACAGTGTACGTAAACAGATTGTTATGGCGAGTAAGCGTAAACACTCAACACTTACTCTTAAAGACAAACTAGAGGTTCTAAAGCGTTTAGATGAAGGTGAAGGTGTGACAAAAAATTGGCTACAGAGTTTAATGTTGGCAAAGCTACAATTTGTGATTGGAGAAAAAATCGTAGAAAGCTTGAACAATACTGTGCTAATTCTTCTGGCGAGACTCTTGAAAACAGACAGACAGCAAAGCAATCGCTGTACGATAAAGTTGATAATGCGCTTCATATTTGGTTTACCCAGGAAAGAAGACGGGGAAACAGCCGAATTTCTGACTGATGACAACATAGCTGCGGCAGTGACTCAAGAGCCAATGGAGGAGGAGGGGAGTGACGACGAGACGCAATGCGATAAGAAGGACGTGGTGCCACATGCAGACGGCGCAGCTGCCTTTGACCTACCCTGCGCTACTTGGAGCAACAGCCCGACACTACACCAGCTGATGTGTTATTTATGAGGCGCTGGCGAAATTACGCATCATCGAAAAGACTGTCTTCGTTGCGTCAGAAAAAAATAACTGAATTAATGTAATAGGGTACTTGTTCACTACATTATCAGTACTGTACTGTACTGTACATATTTTATATTTAATCTTATGTTGTACAATTTTTCATACTAAACATTAGTGTCCTGTTCTGTAGTTTATTCCATTTTAAAATTTGTACCATAACTTGATGTGCAGTGCGTGAATATTGAATAAAGAACTGTTTTGAATTAAGGTTTACACTGTTTTATATTGAAATATTCACCGATTTTCGTCCTTAAAATTACAAATTTTTTTCCGCGGAGCCGTTCGGATTAACCGGATGTTCGGATTAGCCGTGTTCGGATTAGCGGGACTGTACTGTATATAACTTAGAAGTGGGTTTATCCATCTTTTACGACAACAGAGGGGAGAAATTTTAAGAAAAAAAACGCCGATAGTTATTTCAATTGGCTGTAACTCTGAAAATAATGTAAATTTTTCAAAATTCGCAGTTGAGTCCTGTACAGAGGTCTGAGCTATATACAGGCAAAATATTATTATAATAGAAGCATTTTTCACAAAAGGAGAGCTTTTTGAAAAAAGGTTATTCTAAGTTAATTGTTTGCAAAAATATTATATTTAAATAATTTTTTGTCAAAATGTCCTTAAAATAATTTTATACATGTATTCTAATCTAAGTAACACTAAATATCATGAAAATTATCCATTTATGTGTTTTTTTTTTTAAAATCACGGTTCCGAACGTAGTCGGATAACTTGAAGGAAAGAAAAAGAAGAGTTAAAAAAAGTCTGAATAAATAGCAGAGGCAGTCAGTCTATTGAGCTACCTTTAAATCACTCAACAAGATGTTGGAAGACAGAGAAGGTTACTCAAAATTTTGGGGGTCCGTGATATCAAGCTGATGCATAAAGGGGGGTGGGGGAGCGTGGCGATCGAAAGTTTAAGAACCACTGCACTAAGTTATCGTGGTCACATGTATTGTAAGCAAGTTCAAAAGAGTAAATGTGAATTAAGTCCTTCTCCTTAACCAATATTATTTCTTTCTTGAGCCATTTTATTTATAAAATACAATCATTAAAATCGATAATTTCCCCACCGTAGAACTCAATGGAGTTCAGATGTATTTAATGTACAGTTAGTTTAAATATTCTAGAACTTTCCCCTCATTTTTACCTTATACCACTTCTATTCTCCCCACAAGTTACCGAGGTAAAAAAGGAAGATATTAAAACGGATGGGAAGAAAAATTGCCAAGAAATCCAGCTGTGACATACAAACTGCACCTTTTCATATCTTTTAGGCATCATACACGGGATCACTTTTCCTCTGCGAAGACATGACAGACGCATCTGCAAAGGGCTGTATCGCGTGTCTGCTTCCTAAAAAGGAAGACGACAGTAAATAAGAACGGAGGCCAAAAGAAAGATAAAAAAAGAAGTGAAATTCGGCTGGCTTTATCCCCTCCCTATAATCCATCTTTGGAAAATAAAAGTTCTGAAAGGAACGCGATCGAAACGTTCCTTCTCCATTCCAAAGTGGTCAGTTGGCTTAAAAAGCGAATATCTTGTGGCTTTTCTTTGAAATTGTCGTTTAGAGATTCTCCTTTGAAAGATAGGGAATATAACTGGGGTGTAGGGAATTCAGTTGCTTCCGTAGATAAATCCCGCTAAACCGTTACGTCAGACAGATGTAGACAAGGAGGGAAATGATAATAAAGTTTCTTTACTCTGGTTGTATTGACAAAAATAAAGGAACTTTTAGTTCTATTACGTATTGTTTACTGTAATACACGCGAAACAGCTCAGGTATATTTTCTAATGTATTTGCTTGAAATATTTTATATATTTCTAACGTTTTTTACTCACAAGAACTTTTGGAAATTTAACCCAAAGGAATAAAAACTAGATAAAAAAATGCTTATTTTTTAGAGAATAAATAAATATTTCGATATTGTTGTTTTTTCATTGAGAAGTTTAAAAATACAATACTTTACGTTTGTTCTTTTTTGTGATTTGTAAAACATACGTTTGATATGCATTTATTGTAATATATTAATTGTTTAAAATTTTTTATTGTTCATGCACTGAGTTCTTCAAATAATTTCAAACAATTGTATAGATTTTAAAATTGTATGCATATGAAAACATATCAGTATTAGTATGGGAATTAGAATTCATATATACATTTCCTTTTTTCTTCAGATGATTAAGTATTAAGCAATATATGCCCTTATTCTTATGTATTGTATTACTTGTTCGGTTTTATGTTTATTTTTAGGCTAAAAACTATTTACATAAGAAAGAAAGCAATCATGATATTGTAAAGAAGAAAACAACTATAAGCAATACTATACAGTGTTTGAGAAAACGTACTAACCATGAAATAAAAATAGAAATTCAGTTCTTCCGTATTGCCACCTATGATCAATAGTTGAAAGGTCAAATGATATGGAATGAATAAACACAGGGAAATAGAATATATTAAGGCATTTGAAGAATAGTAAAAATAGTGAGATAGTAGAGTGGTGTGGATATCATGCAACAAAGACATATACACTGTTTGATTGATTGATTGTTTATGAATTCCTCATGTTGAAGATACACGAAGGCCATTGGGGATGAAACTCGCAATTATTTTCAGCCCCGGTAAAGTGACGCGGGCAGCATCTAATTAGACACCCACTCTCCAAATTTCCAGATCGCGCTTATTATATATCTACTAGCTGCATGGCCCGGCGTTGCACGGGCTACCTCTACTGTTAGAAATTTTCCCTTTCTTTCACAAAATCAGAATTTCTAATACTCATTTTCAAAATGATTTACCACCCCCTCCACCGCTTAGCCCGGCGTTGCTCGGGCTTTCTGTTTTCCTCGTGACACCAGCATTTCTGTGTGTGTGTTTGTACGCTCACAATGTGAGTGATTTCTAAAATTATGTCAAAAAATTTCCCTTTTTCGAAATTTGCTCTATTCCACTTATTTTTGATTTAAGACAGGTTTCTTTCCCCTCTCTATAGCTCGAACACGGTTCTTTTTAGTGTTAAATTATTGTTCTTTCTTCCCCTCCTTCTCACAGATAAGATATAGCTTCAAATTTCTATGTATGACTTATAAAAAAAATATTTTGTTAGAATTTAAAAAATTATTAATGTGAAGCAATAATAAAAAGAAAACGATTATGATATGCTAAGAGTAAAGCTTTAAAAAGTAGCGTAATGTGAAATGGAAAGTTTCTGCCTCCTCAGTTTCGAACCTGGGAATTGCCGTTTCATAAAGCGCAGCCGATTTAACAATCGCGCCGTCGGTTCCTTCCGAGAAAAGCATTGAATTGAGCTTTAAAATAAAGGTAGATTTTTCGTTAATGTAAAAGACTTTTTTTCGGGCTTCATTTTTATGTTAATGCTTTCAAACTTCATATAAATAATAGACGATGTACTTTTTAATTAACAAAGAATTCCTTTAGTATCGAAGTAAAAGAAAAAATCTTTTTAAAAAAACATATATATATACTTATTAAAATCAAATTTGTATAAGTAATTAATAAAAGAAAAATTTACAGATAGCTATTGAAAACGATTTTTGTAATCAACAAAATTAGTTTGATTTGTTAAGAATGTGTTATTCAAAAGAGAGAGAAATTCTGTCTGAATGTTTTTTATTTAAAAAAAATAGCGAACCATTCCATAAATTAAAAAATAAAGGTAATTTCTAAATTTATTTTGAAATAGTTTTAAACATTTCTTTACGTAAGTATTTTTTAAAAATATTTCCTGTTAGTTTTATCTGCAATATTTATAATATAGATAAAAACTTCAAATTTCAGAACGGGATTATACCTTTAAAAATAAAAATCGACTTCATTTGATAAAGACTGATATATATATATATATATATATGCAGCAGTATATATATATATATATATATATATATATATATATAGGCCAGGAATTTGTCTTTAAAATGTGTGCCTATTCCTACTTTTAGTTATCTTTAGGTTTATAGCTATATGATTATTTTATATTTTTGTCTATATGTATATGTATATGTGTGTATAAATTTATATATATGTGTATGTATATGTATATGATTATATATTAAAAAATTCTTATATTGATTATATATATATATATATATATATATATATATATATATATATATATAT
>BMAU01015737.1:0-16693 GCA_019973935.1 Trichonephila clavipes
AGGTGTTTCCTAATGCGGGCCCCACGGCCTCAGAAGGGCAAGTGATTGTCAAAGGAAGTTATTCGAAAATGAATCTATCTAGAGCAGTGGTTCTCAACCCCCTTTTTTTTGCGGTACACTTTAAACAATTTCAAAATTTGGCGGCACACAAACCATAAAATAAGTTTAAGAGAATTTTGCTTATCTGTAACTAAGCTCAGTGGCGCAACAGCCCATGAGGGCTAAGGCCTATTGTGCCCATCTCAGTATACGTGACCTTGGGCGCTAAGATGGAGGAGCAGATATCCCGATCAGGTGGTCAGTCTGGAGCGAAACCCCCAGTGTTAAGTCTCCAAGCAAGCTTGGTACTCATTTATCGACCCACTGAAGGGATGAAAGGCTGAGCCGACTTTACCCAGCCCGAAGATAGAACCCCGGACCTGTGGTGCGGAAGCGCAAAACGCTACTACTTGGCCACTGGGCCTATTATCTGTAACTATACTATGTAAATATTTCATAATTTTAATGTCAAATAAAATAATAAATGCGACAAAGACATCAAAATGTTTATTAAAAAATACTAAATTACAAATTAATTATGAGGATACATGCAATGCGAAATTTGAGCTAGATGATTTTTGTTAATTTCGTTTAAAATTTGGTCGTAAAGATGATAATGCCACTCTCATTTCACCATCTACATTTAAAAGTCTCCATCTTTCTTTCATTTTTATATTTGTTATTGCTGGAAATCCGAATTCATACAAATAAGATGTAGAAAATTGTAACAATTTTGAGCGACTTTCACCTGAAGTTTCTGCTTCACCGTCTTACCTACCTAAGGGTGGGGGAGGAATGAAAGCAGAACCAGAGACTTCCATAATAACAATTATTTATTTACTCAAACACACTAACCACCAACAACTTATCTCAAAGTGAATGTCAGAGGAGCAGAGAGAAAGCAATGATTAATAAGCAACTATGCGTAAGTGACTTATTTATAATCCAACCTAATCTAACGAGGATTCCTAACCTTAAATCTACTAATTCAACACATTGGCCAAACATCGCAATCTTTACATGCGAAAGTCAACTTTATTCAATTTCACCTGCGTAGCAGCTTCTACCTCCTTCTCCTATAATTACAAAACTTTGACTTTATATAGTCGAACTAATCTGCATATCACGGTTTCTTCTTGAGAGGGATGGCTGTGAATTAAACGCGAATGCTAGCCCAAAGATTCCCCCCCAAGAGGATTAGTGATAGGACGCGTAAAGATACGTCACTTCAAACTATTTTTCGATATTTTGAGATAATGGCCTCTAATTTCAATCCAAAATAATTTAATTGACTGTTCCGAATGTTTTGAAATTAAATCTCGATTATTAGAGAGGGAAACTAGATTTTCCTCTTCATTCAAAGTAAATTTATACACAGATGTATCCACGAAACGATAAATTAAACATACCACGAATACTCTTAGTTTAATTCTATAAAATGACTGAATACGATTTGGCTCCAGATTTTTTTTTTCTCAGAGTATAATAGTAATTTTTATTAAATTTGGAATAAAGACTTTAGCAGCACACAAAAGTGTCATGGCACAGTGATTGACAATCACTGGTCTAGATTTTATAAACCAACTGCCTGCGATGATTTAACTTGTATTAAAAGGAAAATTGTTGGTGTCTCAATTTACAAGAAGCTTTTGTTGAAAGTATTGCACATCCATGGTTGAAAAAGATTGGAGAAAAATTAGTTCACTGTAGTTTTTCACTAGGAAATTAAAACTTAACGGAAATAAAAATCCTTGATAAATAAGGGTGTATATATACAAGTTTCGTATAATATACAACTAATATATTGCTGCTATTGCTACTCTGTAATTAATTGCTCTATCTAGACATTCCACTATTTATGTGAAACGATAGAAATGCTCGTTGAGCTTTGCACAGTTGAGCTTTGAGCGTCGTGTACGTTCAGATAAGTGTGACAGGCTCAAGTGCTATTCAACATACATAGGATAAAATGCAAATAAATAAGCAAGTAAAATAAAAAAAATTTAACGTCAATTCCTACTTCGTTAGAAAAACGTACTGGCACCATCTGTTGCTTCTAGTTGTAACTACGACAGAAATACCGCAAAATAAATTTAAAATTAAAAGTAAAATTTTATTAATGAATTAATATTTTAAAAAACTGCATTAACATCAAGTGTCATCCACTACAAGTTTTTAAAAAATATTTGAACTTAAATGCATGAATAGAAAGCATATTATTAACGATTGAAAATTTGGATATATATATATATATATATATATATAATCCAATATAAAAGAATTTTTTCAATATATAATCATATACATATACATACATATATATATAAATTTATACACACATATACATACACATATAAACAAAAATATAAAAATAATCATATAGTTATATACCTAAGATAACTAAAAGTAGGAAGGAGGCACATAGTATAAAGACAAATTCCTGGCCTTAGGAACCAGGATTGCAGGTTTAAACAAGTTTTGCGGCGCCAACCTTCACCTGTAATTTGTCATACTATGTACCAAGAGGAAAGGAAAGAATTATATATGTGTAGAATTTAAATATTAAATCATTAAACTAAAGAACATATGAACATAAATATAACCTACTAAAACGGATTTATAACGATGTCCAAGAGTGCAGTATCGTATTCCCGCCAAATAGGGAGAGCAGAACCGCATAAAGTTAAATGCGATACGATATAAGAAACGATTAATTGCGATACGATATACGATAATAAGAAATATATATATATATATATATATATATAAATATATAAATATATAAATATACTTTTAAAAATCATAAAAATAAAAATCATAAAATTAGCGTAAAATATAAAGAAACTCAGAAATATATATATATATTTAAAAAAAAAATTTTTTAATCATGTGGCGCCATCTATTTAATAATTGTAGGATAAATTAGATATTGTCTAAATTTAAAAAAACATTACAAAACATAAAAACAGTAAATAATTACATTCATACAAATTGTATCATAAAAACCATTATAAATATAATTACAAAGAAAATTAGCAGGGTATCCATGTTCAATACAGTGATTAAAAATTTTTTTAAGATTTAAAAAAATATTATCTTTATCGCTAACTAATACTTTATTGCGATAAATATAGTCAAAAATAATATTTCTATATATAGATATTGATAAATTAGAATTCCAGTAAGGCACTTTGATGATATTAAAATTAAAGGCATCTCTTTTATCATAAATATTAGTATGTAGTTTCAAATCCTTAATATACAGTGATACATCTAGGTAATTTGTTTTGTGATTGGATTATTATTAATTTTAACTAAGTTTAAGTAGGACGGATAAAAATTAATAGGATTTAAATTATCATTTTTACCAAAAATAATTAAATCATCAATATATCTAAAAATGTAGTAGTCATTATTAATAACATAACTTTATTCATAAAAATGTAAATAAAGATTAGCCAAACTATTACTAGCTGGGCCCCCTTGTGGGAGTCCTTTCTCTTGTTTATATAAAGAACCATTAAAAAAAACTGATATAATTTTCATTTAAGACAAAATCTATGAGAGTTTTAAATTTGTTAAAATTAATATTAAGGTTATACATACTGTGTGTGTGGTTTTCTAAAATTACTTTAATAATATCATAAATCAATGGAATTGAAAAGATCTTCAAAGTCATAACTATGAACTGAATAAATATTTTTATCATTAAAAAAATCTATAATCTCTTTACTATTTTTAATTATAGCTTTATTACATTGCTGATTAATAAAGTTTTGTATAATATTATGAAGTAATTTGCCTGCAGTAGTAATATATGTTCTAAAACCATTTGTCACAGTTCTAAATTTAACCGGACTTTTATGGAATTTTGGAGTTAAAAAAATATATGGATACTTAATTTTAGGAATACAATAACCTAATTTTTTATAAATAGCAATAATACGATTACTAATTTCATTATGTGACAAATCTAATTTTTTAAAAAAAACCATTATTAAGAAAGTGATCATAAAGAATATTATAATAAAAATACTTACAAATCACAGCATATAGTTACCAGGTACTTTATCAATGTAAACTATGATAAAATTCTTTTGTAATTCATAAATTTTCTGTTTTATATCTTTAAAAGTAGTTTCATATTGAGAATGGTAGCTAAAATTCATAAGGTCTTTTAAAATATTGTACTTATACTCTTCAAATGCCTCAATAGGTAGTCCAAATTTAATTGCAGAT
Organism: Trichonephila clavipes; assembly: GCA_019973935.1. Classification (NCBI taxonomy): domain Eukaryota; kingdom Metazoa; phylum Arthropoda; class Arachnida; order Araneae; family Nephilidae; genus Trichonephila; species Trichonephila clavipes. The sequence goes on from BMAU01015737.1 coordinate 4,279, forward strand.
TTTGTAAAAAAATTATCTATATCTTTAAAAATTTGTTTTTTTAACAGTATTGTTATTAGAAACATTTAATCTAAAATTAGTGTTTTTACTCATTATATCTTTTAAAATATTATCATTGATTATATCTAAGTTGCCAGTAACTACATGTTTATGATGACCATCAATAAAATCATTATAGTTTTTACATATACAATCTTCTATATTAATAGAGGGCGAACTATTGTTGTAATTAAAGATAAATCTGCCCATCGTTTTGTTATATTTAAAAGCTTTCTTTACAACAACCTTTCTAACTGGAAAAAGAGACAAATGTCTATTAAATACACTAGAAAAGTTAATTTTGTCAAAAGTTTTATTCATGAATAATAAAGTGCAGTACTCTGTAATAGGTTCATTAATTTTCTCAACATTAATATTGAATTTATTAACTAGATAGTTAAGAATGTCTTTAATAATGTGTACTGCACGACAAACCTTTAAGGAATCATTATTTAAGGATTCATATAACAATGCAATTTCATATTTATTAAGACCAAACATGAAGTATTTGATCTTCTTGATATTAAAGTTTTTTTCAAAATCATCAATATAAGAACTCTAATATTGTCATTTAATGAATTTTTATCTCTATTTTTCCTTTTAGTTCTATTACTTCTAGAATTTCTTTTAGAAGTATTGTTAAATTTATTGGCATTATAAAAAAATTCTTTATTATTATTCTGTAACCTTATTTGCAGAGTATTTTTAGCAAAATACAAAACATTAAGGCCATATGGATAGATTGTATTAAAACTCCTAATAAAGTGATTTTCCCACCATAATCTGTGCTTAGTAATTGGAGAAATTTTAATGTGTGATAGACAGTTCAACATTTTTGAAATCATGCATATAAAAGTGTCTAAGTTCAATTTTATTAGAATTATTGGAATTATTAAAGAATTTAACATCATGTCTATGCTGATTAATCCTTAAGTTAATAGTATTGAGGTCTGTCCTATATATTTATATTGACATACTTTACAATTTAAAAAAAAATATATATAAATACAATTAAAGGTTTTACAAAGGTTAAATTTAGAATCACAATCATATTGATCCATATTTAACATAGTACATGTCTTACATCTACTATCTCTACATTTATTGAATTTTAACTTAAGATTATTATAAGATTGAGAGTTATCAAAATTATAAGATAAATTATCAATAATTCCATGTATAGCAGGACTCTTAGTGTAACATTTATTAATATTTTGAGAAATGTGATTATTAGAATCTAACAAGTTTTGTTTATAATGATTATGATGGCCATTAATGAATTTTTTGTTCCAAAAAATTCTAGTCTTGAATATTTTAATATTAGAATTACTATTACGAAGATGTAGTTCTTTAACAGAACTCAGATCCTTTCCAAAATTGTTATTGGAGAAAGAGGGGGGAGAGTTATGAAATTCCCTCATCCTAATAACAACAAGTCAAAATAGATATATTTCTGTAAAATACAGAAGTAGATACCCAATCAAAAGAGAGTGTACCAAAGCAAAACAGAACAAGTTAATTTATAAAAAACAAACTTGAAAGTAAGCTCATAAAAGTCAAAATAAATAGAGATTTCTGTAATTAATGCAGAAATTGATACAAAGTCAAAGTGAGTGTGAAACAAGTTAATTTTTAAAAAAACAAACTTGAAAGTACTCTTAAAGTTAAGAGAAAGCTGTGCTCAAAACTAAAACCAAAGCCAAGAAAAGGCTCAAAAGACAGCCATCCACCATACAAAAAATCAGCAAAGCAGAAACAAGTTAATTTTTAATCAAAACAAACTTGATGAAAAGCTATTAAAAGTAAGAGAAAGCTATGCTCAAAACTAAAACCACAGCTAAGAAAAGGCTCTAAAGACAGCCAACAACCACACAAAAAAACAGAAGGATACAAATAGGTAATGTTATAACGATGGTGTACTTACCTAATCAGTACACCACCGAGCAAAGATCAGCTATAAACTAACCTAATTGCCAGTCGCTAATACAAATTGTACCAAAATCATAAAGTAGATAATTGTTAAGGAGAAATGAGTGCATTGCTAAGTAGACATAACCATCAACACCTCAAAATACCAAAAATTAATACAAACAAATATGTATTACATGATAGAACATATTACATAAATAAAAACAGTAATTTAAAAAATATATATAAGTAAAAAATAAAGCTAAAAAACTGGAATACTCTCTCTATATCTATATATATATATATATATATATATATATATATATATATATATATATATATATCTATATATAGGGAGAGAGTGAACTAATTGTAGGAAATGAAAAAGAAATCCCATTCTCGGAAATTAGGCCCTCCCAGGGGGGATTCAAACCCGCGACCTTTGGATTAGAAGTCCAACGCATTATCCATTGCACTACAAGGACAACGAACGATTTTCCTTTTTATACATGTTGTTGGACTATTTTTTGTTTGTTACTATTTGCTCATTAATTAAATGTAATTAATGAATTAATTTTTGAAAAAACTTTTAACATCTAGTGTCACCCACTACACGTTTAAAAAAATATATTTGAGCATGAGTGGATGAATAAAAAGTATTTTATTAATGATTGGAAATTTGAACAGGATATATAGAATAGACAAATGAATATATATATATAAAGAGAGTGTGAGCTAATAGTAGGAATTGAATAAACATGATATACCTTCCAAAATTACATCAAAAACAATAATAATGGGAAACTAAACAATATAGTATGTTCCTATTACAGGGGGAAAAATAGGTAGACCCATGCTAAAGAGCAAAAGAATGTGATTTTTAACTTAAGGAGAATCAAATTAATATATCAATTGTTTTATTATTTAAATATTTTTCTTACAATTACTGTGTTATTAATGTTGCCAGATACGTACGCATGTGAATTTATTTCCTGCGTTTACTGAATAAATCGTTTAAAAAAGTTTTACGTATGCGTTTAACGAACTTGTATTATAAAACAGAAAAAAATAGCTCCCTGAAAGAAAAACTTAGTTTATCTTTTAATGCTAAGTATACAGACATAATATTTACAACTGAATGTTAAAAAAGCAAGTATTTTAAGACAAATACAAGCCAACACACACACACTATACGAATGAAACAGAGGCAAACACAATTTTTATTCGAAAAAATTATATATATATATGTAGGATCCAATAATTCTCAAGACAACTCCACGCAGTCTTCGCGCGCAGGCGCAGCTAAGTAAAAGTAGAACAAACTGAAAAACTTTAAGACTGAAAAACTTTGAAGAAAGCAGCGGAGAGAACGCGAGAGGTGCGCGAGCAGGCGTTACCTTCTGCATATCATTGTAAAACTTATCTACCTTTTAATTAATTTTTGTTTAATGTTAAATAAACCATAAGAAAGACAAAAGTTTTGGACCCCTTGTTGTCTCCCACAAATTATGGGGCTCGGCCGCGATCGATAAAATTTCGATTTTGAACCAAAGTCTGACAATGAACGAAAGCGTCCGTGAAGGGAGACGCTCCGCCATTTGGAAACTTCGTTCAACCTGTGTAGAGGTTTGAACTCAGCATGAATACTCCGCCTGTGTAGAGGCCGGGATTGAAAAAAAATTTCGATTTTGATCAAAGTTTGGACAGTGAAAAAAAGCCGTCCGTGGAGGAGACGCGCCGCCATTTTTCGGAAACTTCGTTCAACCTGTGTAGAGGTTGAATTTTTCAACTTCATTCCGCCTGTGTAGAGGTCGAAACAAATAACAAAATAACCTGTGTAGAGGTGTATTTTTCAACGAACCATCGACAAATATTCCGCCTGTGTAGAGGTTGGAACCCATCGTCGAAAATTCCGCCTGTGTAGAGGCCGGAACTACAATTCCACAAACACCTGCGAAGAGGTGTCAATTCGAACAATTTCAACTATATTACCTGCGAAGAGGTGAAATCAGTGGAATCGAAGTTTTTCAATTATTGGATACATCGTACGTGCGAGCAACAAGGAGCCAGAAAAAAAAAGGTAGGATCTTTCCATATTTTTCTAAAATGTATAAAAACGCTCTTAAAGAGGATCTCATAAGAGTTGTTGAGAATCTAGACGGTACTGTGGAGAGTACGGACACTATAGTTAAACTAAAGACTAAAATTGAGAACAGTAGTACATTTGAAAGTGATCCAGATTTCGTTAAAACTTTAATTCAAAACTGTATAGATGAGTATCGCGAAACGAAAAAGAGGTAACTTTAGAAAAACAGAAAATTGAGCTCGCGAAACTTCAGTTAGCAAAATTAGAAAAAGAAATCGAACTTCAAAGGGCTAAAAATAAAGCATTAAGTTTAAATCCTGCAGCTAAAGTCGAAGAGAAACAGTTCGAAACTTTAAATAAGGAAACTGCAACTCATATTGGCATTCGAGAAGCAGAAGATTGGTTCAGGCCTATTGATTTAGCTAAAGAGTGCGATATTTATATTTCATCTAGAAGCGGATCACATAAAGAAATTCCTATTACTTATGAATATATACCCAAGACCCCTTTAAAAATAGATCACAAAACTTTAAACCAAAGATTAAAGAGAACTATCCCCAATATCTTGAAAGAGAAAATAAAAATTGCTATATATGCGGTGATTCATCTCATTACGCAAGAGACTGTGAGAAGCGTTTTAAACCTAAAGAATCTAACGACCACATCCATAATAGAATAAACGTGAATATTTTGAAAGTCGAGAGCGAAAAAACAAAATAGCGTTGAGTCCGCAAATCTTCAATATGCAAGCATTTTTGTAGAAAATCAGCCCGTAACAGCCTTGATCGATTCAGGTTGCCAGATCCCAGTTTTAAATTCCTCACTAATTAGAGTGCAAACACCTTCCGAAGAAATCATAACATTAAGTTCATGTTTTGGCGAACAGCGAATGGTAGAAGTTAAACCCATAAATCTTTCTCTTAATCAACACTCCCCAGCTTAAGTGTTCGAACGGCAATATCACCGACCTTGACTGAAGAAATTATTATACATCCCAGTGTATATTCTGAAATAAAAAAACTAGGCCACGCAAAGAGCGATGTTTTATTGAGTGAAAGTGGATCCTCTTTGAGTGCAGATTGTGGTGTTGTTTCTGTTTCAAATGTTCCTGTTTCAAGTGTGATAAAAACTCTAGTTATGATTTGCCATATGTTAAAAACTTTAATACTAGAAATGATTTGAGTTCTCTAGTTAAGAATTATAAATGCAATAACATTAAGAGTACTAAGTTAAAAATGTGTATTAAATTGAAAATGATATTCCTGTGTGTCAGAGAACCAGACGTTTATCTTGTTCTTAACCCTTCACCTATGAAGAGTAAATAAGACGGTTTGTGTTGTTCCGAAAATCTTTGAGCCCTGGCAGTGGAAACGAAGGAAAAAGGGAAAAATCTTGAACAGACGTCCAGAACACAGAGAAAATATCGATGCGTTCAACCAAAGATCAACTTGTTAAAAAAGATATGCCTGTGAAACAATAACAATGTTTTTTGTGGAACCTTCCGGATGTCGAAGAGGTGCCTTCACATGATGGAGAAACTACCCAGTTCAGCAGAATTATGATATGTTAAATCTTTGTGTATTTGTCGTATAGTCCTTTGTCTGTTCCGTCTTTTTGTTTCACTCCCTCTGGTATCCATGGAAAGGAAAAAGGAAGACGTACCACTGCGGACAGCGTACAGTCAGGATAGCCGACTGTAGGATCCACAATTTCCTCAAGACAACTCCACGCTGTCTCGCGCGCAGGCACAGCTAAGTAAAAGTAGAACTGAAACTTTTAAGACTGAAAAACTTTGAAGAAAGCAGCGGAGAGAACGCGAGATGCGCGAGCACGTTACCTTCTGCATATCATTGTAAAAACTTATCTACCTTTTTAATTTTTTGTTTAATGTTAAATAAACCATAAGAAAGACAAAAGTTTTGGAACATATATATTCTACGTACCTTTTAAAAAAAAAAATTTGAACCATTCTTTTCAATGATATAAAATACAATGTATCTATTTTTTTACATGTATATGTGAACAAACACGTTTCAAAAAGTTCTTTTTAGAATTTTGATTATAATCGTAAATAAATTTAATTAGGCGCATGAATCTAAAAGGTTATTTCATTAGTGTGCGAGTAAAAAAATTTTTTTCGGAATTAAAACTTCGTATTCATTTTATCGCCTCAATCTAATTCAAGTTTAAGAAATCTTTTCTCGGGAAAAATCTCCTTCACACACAATATCATTCTAAATAAATTTTGCTTTATCAACTCGTTGCCTAGCAACAAAGTAAAAGCATTTTACTTTTTTTTTCGTGTTACTGAATTTTAAGATTTCTTTTGCCTGGATAACATTATGCAAAACTAAATTTTTGAGCACTAACATGAATTCTTACATTTTATTTTTTTGAAACTGCTGACATGCACTTGATTTTTTTTTAAATCTTTGCATATTCATTGTTATTTAAAGTATTTTTGCTTTGTCTTGTTTTGCTTATATAGCATATTTAGACACTAAAAAAGCGATTAATAATTTTTTTTCTAATCATATAAATTGCCTTTAATTTATAAAAATGAAAATTTGTTCTTTGAACTAAAAAACAAAGAAATCTAGATTAAAATGTTTTATTTCGAATGCAAATGCAAATTCGATTGGTTTCAGTTTTCTTTTATCTGAAAAACTAAAAATATTTTTTTCTAGTATTATAATCTAACACTAATGTAAAGTTGCTTTAATAAAAAATTCGATCATTTATAATATATATATCGTTCCTATGTATTGAGAAGTGTAAAATATTTTTTTTAAAAAAAATGCTGTCCTCTTTTTCTGTTCATCCATTAAACTTCGAAACACCTTTCGGTCTGAAGTTTACAAATGTTAGAAAATTGTCAGACATAAATGCTCATCAAAGCTTTTAGTTTTATTTCAAGACAAAAGGTATGAAAATTGTTTTTAGTTTATTGCAAGAACTGAAAGAAAAGCTTATGGACTTAAAAAAAGCATTTAATTTAATAAAATAAGTGTTACTTCGAAGAGGATAAGATTGAATTATTTATCAAGTTGGTTAAAAAAACTTTAATATTACGTTCTTTACAAATTTATTTCGTTCTTATTTTTATTTATATATTTTTAAATGTTTTTTTCTTTTTGTATAAAATATTTATTTTCATGTAATACTTATTTTAAAGGTCTGACTAAACCAAGTCATTGATATTTATAATTATTGCATTGTGTGTTCTGTAGTATTAAAACTGCTATAATATTAATAAGTTTTCTTAAGCTCTCATACGCTCCAAATTACGAAGATTTGAGAATCATTGAAAACCTGCACTTTTGCGTAAGGAATTATTATTTTTATTGAACCACTCAAATCTTCTCAAAGTTCATATATTTATTTTTCAAATTATTGTAAATACACCTCATAGTGAACAGAAACTTCAAGTGGATTATGTAAAAGTATTAACTGCTTTTTTCCGAGATTGTAGTTCATATACAGAGTTAAGACTGAAATTATCATACAGGAATAGCTATAATTTAGTGAAAATCTTTTAACACGAAACCGAGGGGACTGAAATATTTTTTCGTGTTAAAAGAATTTCGTGTTAAAGGATATTGCAAAAAAAACATACATTCAACAAATTTAAGCTATATATAATATGAGTACATTTTATCTACATAGATGTGTATATATGCATGTATTTAATAAAAATCAATAAAAATATTCACACACAACTTCATAACTTTATGAAATTTGATACAAAATTTGTAATTTTTTTAAAAAACTAAACAATTGAGTTCTTGGAAAATAACTGTATTTTTTAGCATCGAATTGTACTCAACTTGTTCGATGTTGTCCATTTTTTTTATACATACATTTCACCATCGGAATGTGTGTCGAAATAACTGAGCATACTTTTCGGGATGATCCTCATTTCGGGCGAGGGGAACAGGAGCCACATTATTCATTTAATTTTCGTCGCCGGAATGTGCATCAATGATATTTTTTGAGTTTTGCATAAAATCCAAAATGTCTTAGTTTACCATATTTGGAGCTGTACACACATCATTTATAGCAACAAATTCTTCCAATGATACAATAGGACGATCTAAAACAGAAACTTTCTCAAAAATTTCATTATTTTCGTATTTTGCTCATTCTCAGAAAGGAAATTTTTTCGTGTTATGAGAAAACAAAATGCTTGAAAATATATAGTAGTTTGACGGGATCGCGTTGTATAATTTCGTGTTAACCTATATTTCGTCTTAAGCGTTTTCCCGTTAAAAGTATTTCTCTGTATGTTACTGCTAAAGTGCAAAAATTAGTTAATCTACAGATTAACAAGGTAATCTGCACATTAACTATATAGTGTTCCTTCAAGGTATCCGACTACGCGCGTTCGGAACCGTGATTTTAAAAAAGGGCATAAATGGATAATTTCCATATTTAATGTCACTCAGATTAGAATACATGCATAAAATTGTTTTAAGAACATTTTGACAAAAAAAAATTTAAAATATAATATTTTGGCAAAAAATTAACTTAGAATAATCTTTTTTCCAAATGTTCTCCTTTTGTGAAAAATGGTTCTATTATAACAATATTTTGCCTGTATATAGCTCATACCTCTCTGCAGAGGCTCAACTAGAATTTTTGAAAAATTCACATTTTCAGAGTTATCACCGATTGAAATAATTATTCGCGTTTTTTTCTTAAAATTTCTCCCCTCTGTTGTCGTAAAATATGAATAAACCCACTTCTAAGTTATATGTTTCAAAAATTCCAGTTGAGCCTCTGTAGAGAGGTCTGAGCTATATACAGGCACTTGTTTCACAAAAACTTGTTGAGAATTTGGGGCGGGTCTTAGAATCGATGGCGGCTTAGATCCCAATAAATACGGTAAATGTGTTTGTAACTATTGATGATATTAAATTAACACAATAAATAAATTGAATAAAACTGCTGCTATTTTATTTAACTTATACGAGAGCTGGTCAATAAGTAATAAGACTAAAATTATTAAAAAAAAATAGAATACTTTTTTAATCGTCAACATTTACATGGTATTTTTCAAAATAACTTCCGTGGCATGCATTGCATTTATCCCAAAGTTCTGTTCACTTCTTAAAAACATGTAAAAGTCCGTTTTGTGAGAGCTGTTTCAAAACCACCTCCGCAGCCTTTACACTTGCTTTGTTGCTTACGAAACGTTTGGCTTTTAATGGTTTCTTAATTTGAGGAAACAGCCAGAAATCGCATGGAGTGAGATCAGGACTGTATGGAGGGTGTGGTAAAATCTCTACGTTGTTCTGCTGCGAAACATCCAGTACGCAACGAGGAATATGTGGTCGAGCATTGTCATGGTGCAATAGGAAACCATTTCGAAGCATTGGAGGTTTCCTTTTAACGTGCTGTGCCATTGTTCGCAGGACATTGTAGTACGAGTCGTTTACGGTAGTACCGGGTTCAACAACGTGTTGATATTCAATTCCTTCATAATAAAAAAAATTATGGTCATAACTTTAGCAGCCGATTTCACAGTTTTTGCTTTCTTGGGAGTCGGTGAACATGGATGTTTCCGTTCACGGCTTTGTTGTTTTATAGTTGGATCATAGTAATACATCCAAGCTTCGTTTGCTGTGATAAAGCGGTTTAAGATATTGTTGCCTTCTTGTTCCAGTCTTTAATCATATCGTATCATATCAAAGGTCTCTGATTCTGATTTTTGCTTCCATTTCGACAACTAGCCGCGTCTCGCTGGCGCCCCAAAACACGCTTCAGTTCGATCACGTGATACTCAAGAATACGAGTATGCTATCGGTAGCTTTTGTTAATGCAGAGAACAAACCTTTCTTGTGCCACATAAATTAACATTCCGATGAGTGGTTTTGCGGCAGTAAAATTAGTCTTATTACTTATTGAACAGCCTACGTATGTATGAATTTATAAATTACTGAGGTGGAGAGACAATCCGAAGGACAGAACCCGCGACCTATGGATCCGAAGCCGTGTTTTATAACCACTAGGCAAAAGTGATCACTTCAGTCCGGAGGCTGTTACTGGCTTTTGAAGATACCTCTACAGTACTACCCCACCAATGAGTTGGTGGATTGACGGACGAACGAACGATAAAAATGTGTTATGGCAAGGGTGCGAGTTATTTCTGTTGATTGGTGATGCTGCGTCAAATGAGTCTGAAGACTTTAGTTGCTCTTGTTGCGAGTAGATGGCACCATGACAGATCAGAAGGCTTGCGTTTTTCAGTCAAGGTCACCAATGTGGAGGTTGAAATTCAGGACAGAACTTGTGACTTATGGATCCGAAGCCGTGTAACATAACCACTAGGCAAAAATGATCACCTCGGTCGGGAAGCTGTTACTGGCTTTTTACCGCAATATTACAATTTTGATTTCAAATTTAAATTTAAAAAATAGTGGTGGTAAAATACCCACTTTTCTGCAATAAAAAGTGTACAATGAATGCAATCATTTTTAAAAGGTGCGTCCTTTAGTATACTCCACTTCCACGATGTGACCCTGGAGCCAAAATAATTCCCAGCCCCTTTACGGTAAAAAAATTTTCAATCCAACATATAGTTCTTCTGATTCCTGATTATTACAACACGAGATCCTTTGTTGAAGATTTTCATTTTTACTAACTCTCAACTTCCTTTATTGACGATAGAAAGTTACAGTTAACAACTTCATTTTTTAAAAATGATTATCCCATTGAAGTACTCCCGGTCTGAGTCAATACCACATCACTGCTAATTACTCTGCAAGCAATTTTAGTACGACACCCATTCAACTAAACCAAATGATGAATGACTTAATATTCCTCGGTACAAATTTTTAGTTCAAAATATACACGCATTTCATTATAAATCACGGAAGAATATTTCCCGTTTTTATTTATTTATTTATTTTACATGAACCCATTCTTCCATTAATAATCTTTTTATGCCATAAACTCTTGTCAAACATAGACTGAAGGATAAGCCTTTTCTACCCCAAAATATTTTTTCCCTCTACGTCATTCTTGTTTAGCAATATTGCACCCTCTACGCCATGATTGATATCCTCTATCTTAATTCCCATTAATCTTGCTTGTCATTCGTATCATCCACTACCATTCATCACAATTGGAAGTTCTGGAAAAACTTTTTATAAGAATAAAATGTTCCCCCTCTCTTTTAACTAATCAAATACCGTTCTTTCTGAAAGCGGTGCGGGGAAACGATTCCGATTCCTACTATTATAGAAAATCGTAATCATTAATCGAGATATTGTGTGTCTGATTCTGTCAAATGAAGCTGCTTTCTGTCAATAGAAATGGATGATTCTGATGTCATCATCAAAAACGAAAGACGCCATTTTTTTGATGAGGCAAGTCATTATTATCTTAGAGAATAATTTTTTCCCGCTCCTTTTTATGTTATCTACTTATTTAGATAGAAGAAAGATATTTCAGAACAAAATGGAGTGGTTCATTTGCTGTAAAGATTATCGATATTAAAAATCTTGGTCTGGTTTTACTTCTAATGTTTTTGGCGGAGATTTTTCGCATTTGCGATAAAAGGTTAAGTGAAATGGGTTTTTTTATTCTAAAAATATTAATGTCACTCTCACAAAAAATATTTTTGGAATGATTTCAAAACAACCAGAAAAAGTTTCAAAACTTTTTATTGCATATAAAAAAGTCTTAGCATTACAATTACTGTGAAAAATAGAAATAACTGAGAAAAAGCCATTTAAAGTTTTAAAGGTCACTAAAAATAAATGAAAGATCTAATTCTAGTCGTATTCTAGTTTTGAGTTTCATTTCGACATACAGTTAAAAAAAAGTTAAATAACTGGCTAAATAACGTAGTTAGAGTTACGAAATTTTGTATACATATTTAGAAAAGTCAATTAAAATGAGACAGTAAAAAAATCAATATTTTGGTCATTTTTAGGGTAATGTCTACATTTCTTTCTACATATGCTGTTGAACTTATTTTTGTGCGATTATATTTATTCATTTTTTAATTTAATTAAGGAATTAAAAAATATTTGAAAAAATGTATTAACGTCAAGTGTCATCCAAGACAAGGTTAAAAAATGCATTTGAACTTGAGTGGATGAATAAAAAGCATTTTTATTAGCGGTTGAAAATTTAAACAAGATATATATTTATAAATATATATAGGGAGAGTATGAACTAATAGTATAGGATTTGAAAAAAAGTAGCATTAAGAATTTATTTTTTCAAACATCACAACTTTTCCTAGACACCTTTTATCACTTTCACACACACACACACACACAAATCCAACAACTTTATTAAACATTTTAAATACTTTTCAAACAGTTGATTTGTCGACAATTGACTCAGAGTACCTAATTCTTTTTCTTCTTT
>BMAU01015738.1:0-63915 GCA_019973935.1 Trichonephila clavipes
CTTAAATGATTTCCATTATTCCATTAAATTTATTTTTGATGAAGTTACAGTATAAACTCGAGTCTGGTTTCATGGAATCCCTTAAAAACTTTATGTTGCGTACTACGTTGCTCGTAGAATATGTACAAAAATACGTTACATTGTTCCAAAAACTAATATATCTTTTGCAATAACTTACGGTTAAAAGTCACGTAAAGAAATAGCATTTTAGAATTTTGTTGTTTTTACCGAGTTATGGGTTCGATTCTAGCACCATTACACGAAATGTAGCAGGAGTGAAGCAAGTTAAACCGGTCGAGACGAAATTCCACACGATGGCGTGGGGTGTAAGTCGCCCTTGTCACTTCACCGCAGTTTAAAATTAGGAGGACTGTCATGAGAGTGGATCTTTTTTCTGCTGTATTAGGTTACAAATACCTTAAAAAGGGGGAGAAATTCAAATGAATTGTCTTACTTCAGTTATTGTGTGATTTATTTACATAATATAGAACGAAAAATAAAGAAGAAAAACGCTGGAAAGGGAAATGCAGATATGTACAGTTAGTAATATAATATGTGTTTATTTTACGAGGATAATTTTCTTTGGTCCTATTTTTTTGTTGTTCTTGATTTTCAATTATTTATTTTGATTTTTGTCTCTTTAAATTTGTTTCATTGTTCATCCATATTGGAATTTTTTTTCTCACAAAAGTTGCCTTTATAAGCAGACTGGAATGTGATTCAATTCCTACTATTAGCTCGCACTTCCTTTTTATTTATTTATTGTGGTGGAATTTTCAATCATTAATAAAATACATGTTAATGCGCTGAATTGAACATAAATTTTATATATATGATAATTTTGGATGACAATCCAGTAATTTAATTTCAATTAATAAAATTTAATTGATTAAAACTAATTATTTAAAGAATTATAAATACAGCCACGTTGGCATCAGTTTTGGCGATTGTGTCAAAACTTTAAAATATTTTTTTCTCACGTATTAAAGCATTTAGCTGAACTGAAATTTTATATACACGATTGTTTTGGATGACAATACTATACTTTAATGATAATGAATAAAAACTAATCAGCGCTTATGTCCTATGTATATATATATATATATATATATATATATATATATATATATATATATATATATATATATATATATATGTATATTAATTGTAACTTTTTAATAAAAAGTAGCTACAATAAAATTTTTCTCTGTTGATCTAAGTAGGAATTGACTTATTTTTTTTATATTACTTGTTTTTTTTCTTTATCTCACCCTGTACTTTTTAGAGGGTTTTTTTCGTATATTTTTCCTTCAGTGTATTCTGAAACTGTTTAAAACCTAATTTTATGGTGTTTTTACATATTTTCTTTAATTTACACTTATATCATTAAACATGCGTGTCTGTAAGCGATAAGGTTTTTGTTTCATAAACGCTGAATGTGGGGGTGTTGTTTATCGGGGAACCAGTTCCAGGAATTAAATCCTTTTTGCTGAGTGAGTCAGTGCTTATATCTTACTATAAATTGCCTTACTGTAAAGTGCCTTACTATAAAGTGCCTTATTATAAAGTAACACGAAGGCTATCGGTGACATAACTCGTAATTTTAAACCTCTTTCAAATGACGCGAATGCAACAAAAAAGCTGGCACTCCCTCTCTGAACCTCGGCACCACACCTTTCGGAAACTTTGAGCTTCGACATATTTAACTTGCCTCAGCCCCTCTACGAGGAGGACATTCAGTAGAACTAAACCTCGAATACATTACGCGTATGCCACGAGTTCATGATCATGATGACCAAGACCTCTAGGCTATTTCTATTACACCTTTGTGTGGGGGATCTTTTTGCTTTGGATATTCCGCCAATAACTCTCATGTTTCTTTCAATAGGGTAGTTATAGGATGTACAAAAAAAATTGAATTAAACCTTCAATTAATTAGCCTTTTTGATAACAAAATATGATTGCTTTTGTTTAGTATAATAAGCGGGATATGAGCTAATTAATATTAATAATTATTTTTATAAATGACTACATTTTATAATCTGGTATACGTGTTCTTCACAAGGGTGAATTAAAAAATTAAGAGATACAGATTGAAGGATAAAGAATTTTTGAATGAATTAATTTTATGTGAATTTCAAATTAAAAAGACAAAAAGCTTTTTGAATATATAAGCTGAACCAAAACCCTATTTGTTAAATTTTAAGTCTGTAGATCTAAGAGCTGATAAAAAATGATTTTTTTTATTTATGACGCCTCGTAACTCTCTTGTGGGTCTATTTTTGAAAACACCTTCCTAAGCTGATCTCTGCTCAGCAAAAGTAACACATTGTTACGCATTTTGCGTAATGGAAGCTTAAAATAGTATAAATAATTTATATCTGGTTGTGTAAAACGTTGGTATTACTTTTTAGTGTTCATTTTATGTTACAACTGTAATATTCGCAAGCAACGCCGTTTCTTACATTATAATAGCAATTCAATGGAAACATAGCGAAATGTTGGTGATAGAGTCAAATTACCATCATTTTTGGCAACCACGATAGCAACTTGGCAATTGACTGAACGGTGCAGAAGTTGATATGCTGTAGCGACACCTGATAGGGAGCTGCAACAAAGATTTTAGCACAAAACTCTTCTTCACAAAAAATGCATACACATACCGATTTTCAGAATGATCGGTTGAACTATGTTAGAGTGAAGTGAGATTATATGTACAAACATCTATTTTTATGTATACATAGATAATATTCAGAAATTAGTAAGTACACATTCTATCGTAAGCTAAATTTTTCAAATTGGACTAGTGCGCAATAAACGAATTATATATTTTTAATTTTCCTACAAATTCGATCAAATTGTATTTTTTGAAAAAATAAAATCATTCACAATTAGCCTTTTTTTTAATCTTTTTTTTAAAAATGTTAAAATTTAACATTTATATTTTCAATTTTTCAAGAGAATCTATTTAAATTGTGTGGTGAGCATAAAAAATGTTGACAGAACAGTCAAGTCAATTATAATAATAAGTGTATTAATAGTATTTTATTAGTATATTCATAGTTAACACTTTAAATGTATTATATTTTATTAGTTTTTTTTTTTGCCTTATATGTTTATCAATATTTGTAAGTCAAATATTTAAAGAATGATACATAGTTTATAAATACACATTTCATTTCGAAATCATTATCACAAATAATAAAATTATGATAACTCAAAATTGTATACGAATTCTTTTAAAACACTGATCATTAACAAAACATTTTATAACTGTTCATCAAGTTTGCTTCTTATACCAAAAATTAATAAAATATCATTGTGGGTTATCAAAATATGTTAACAAACATTTAAAAATAAATAAAGTTATAAGTGAAAAATAAAACTTATAAATACAACATTTTTTACAAAAAAAATATATTATGAAAATAAAAGCTAATCTATTTTCAAAAATTCTTAACTGGTTAATCTCAAATATTCATTAAAAATGTACAATAAAAAGAAAAAATACTCGTAAATATTTTTAATGTTTACAATTATCGTAAGAGATAAAAAAAAATAAAGGAATAGGCTATGCGGAAAGCAAAAATTTAATTAACCTATGTTTTTATAAAATATCAGGTTATAAATATAAGCTCAGTCGCACAGAACAAAAAGAAGTGATGTGAAAAGTTTTGTATAGTTTATGTTAAGATTATATTTTGATATAGATAATAGATTTATGGAGTTATACGAAAAAAGATTTTCTTACTGTAAAGACTACAATTGCATATTTTTTTATTATTATTGCCCTGCGTTGGTACGAAAGCCATACATAATGTAAAATAATTAAAATATGACTGTATTTTAAAACAATAGAAATAGAAAATAGAAATCCTTTTTAAATAATTTATTTTGACTTAACATTGTTATAATTATTGCATATGTTATCGTTTAAGATCGGAAATTGATTAATTTGCTGATTAGTTAAATTGTCTGCACATTAGCAAGATTGTTCCGTTCAAGTGCAAAAAAGTTGTTCAGTTTCCCATATTATCTAGATATTCTGAAAATCACCTAGATATTCTGCCCATCACCTGCTAGGCACTCTTTAAAATGAAAATAAGATCTTTGCTGGAACAACAGAAACTTTTTTGTACGCTTAATTTAAAACGTGTTAACTTATTTTTTGGAAAAACTTTATACATGGTCTTTTGGGTTAAGGTATCCAAAATATATGGCTTATTATTACGGAACTATCCATCAGAATGTTATAAACTGTTCATTTGTGAATTGGAATACCCTCCGAGATGTTTTCGGTCCGTGCGTTCTTTATTCGGCAATAGCAGACGATACACTTTTTACACTGACTTCATTAGTAACGAAACAAACTCAACAGCAAAAGTTACATTGCGTAAATTTGGTTAATGGAATTTAAATCAGTCATGCGTGTACAGTGATGTGTTCGAACACAATGGAAAGTCGATTCTCCGACATCAAAATCCATCCACCAATGGGAAATAAATTTAAAGGAGACGGAAACTTTGGTATCTCAAACTGTCAAGTATCCTTAAGTTTTCGTGATAGAAGAAACTATTAATCGTGTGCGTGATTCATTTTGTAGGAGTCCTGATAAGTGTAGTAGGCAAACAATTTATGGCATTCCATTATGTTCGAACTCTGATTTAATTTCCGTTAACCAAAGTAAGCACTGCACTTTTGCTGTAGCATCCGCATATTTGCTAATGAAGTCAGCGTAGAAACTGTATCGATTGCGATTGTCGAATAATGCGTGCACGTGAGGCCGATCGGACTAGACACAAAAAATTTCGGTGGGATTCCCAAACCACGGATGAAACGTTTATTACATTCTGATAGGTAGTTCCATAATAATAAGCTATAACTTTTGAATACTTTAAATCTGGACACCCCTTACAATCAAGCAGTCAGTACATTCGTTTTCAGATCAATTATACTTTAATTGAAAAAACTACAGTACAAAGAATCAAATGGTTCACCTATTAGTATCCAGCGATCCATAATGTAACGTCTTAGTCGATCATGACATTAGTGAACTTATAATTTCTTTTATCATTATTGTTATTGCTATGTCGGTATGTGCACCTATACTTTGTAACCTTGGAACTATTGACACTTACTTTGTTTCCAAAATATACTAGCCGTCGTAATTAAATGCATCATGAACTTACTAAAGAAATATTTTATCTAATACATTTAATGTCTCTGTCATTATGTTTCCAAGTGTTTAGGACAAATTATTCTTCAAAAAGTCGAAGTTCAATAAAGTTTCTAACAGAAAGGTAGTGAGAGAAACAAATTTTTGAACTAAAACGAAACATAATTTGCTAATGTGAATATTATATAGTCAAAAATGCGGAAAACTATATATTCCATACTTTAACGATACGAATCAGTTAATCTGCAGATTAAATAAATAATCTGCCCGTTAATGGCTCCAATGTTTCAACGTGACACATACAAGCAGAAGCAAAATAAAACATATAAAAACTCCAGATATTTTTGCAAGGAGAAAATAAATTATAGTTTAAAAAACTAAAAAACACGCTTTTATAGCAAATATAGCTAAAAATTAAAAAAAATGTTCTTATTAGAAGAATAAAATGACTAATATAATAACTTTGTACTACATTTTTACAATAACTGCATTTCGGAATAGAACTAGTAAGAAATTATAGCAATTGTTATCTATCACCCAACGCTTTTACCGCAATGACATTATTTATCTCGGTTATCCTTTTATTCTTACATTAAGAATTTTTTTTTTTTTTTTTTTTTTACTTTTTAGTTCGATTAACTGTAAAAGCGTGTTTTTTAGTTTTCTTAAAATATAATATATTTTTCATATTTTAAGTTCGATCTACAAGGAAAGCGTGCTTTTTAGTTGTTTAAACTATTATTTATTCCTTGACGAATTAGTCTTAAGGTGTCCGACTACGTTCGGAAACGTGATTTTAAAACAGCGTATAAATGGATAATTTTCATGATATTTAGTGTCACTTAGATTAGAATACAAGCATAAAACTGTTTTAAGGACATTTCGACTAACAAAATGTATTTAAATATAATATTTTGGCAAAAAATTAACTTAAAATAATATTTTTTCCAAATGTTCTTCTTTTGCGAAAAATGGTTCTATTATAATAATATTTGGCCTGTATATAGCTCGGACCTCTCTACAAAGGCGCAACTAGAATCTTTCAAAAATTCACATTATTTTCAGAGTTACCACCAATTAAAATAATTATTCACGTTTTTTTTCTTAAAATTGCTTCCCTCTGAATATGAATAAAGCCATTTCTAAGTTATATATTTCAAAAATTCTAGCTGAGCCTCTGAACAGAGGTCTGAGCTATATACAGGTAAAATATTATTATGATAGAAGTATTTTTAACAAATGGAGAACACTTGGAAGAAATATTATTCAAAGTTATTTTTTGCCAAAATATTGTATTTAAATAGTTATTTTTTGTCAAAATGTCCTTAAAACAATTTTATGCATATATTCTAATCTAAGTGGCACTAAATATCATAAAAATTATCCATTTATGCGCTTTTAAAAATCACGGTTCCGAACGTAGTCGGATACCTTAAACAAGTCATTTTCTAAGAATCTGGAATACCCATTGGCATCCTATCAGTGCGTCTATATGGCCTGGTTTGCAAAATGTTGGATCAGCAAATTAATGGAAATCTGGACGAGCTAAGTTTAAAATATTTAATGCGAAAGAAGCTGCAAAGTCACAAAGACACTTTTCACTAAAAAAGTTACTATTTGTAAAGGGTGTTTTTTTAGAGGTATAGAACTTTAAATTGCAATAAAACAACGATGTATTATTCGATTGACATGAATTTTTTTATTCGAAAGATAATCTTGTGGCATTACATTTTAAATATGATCAAGCAAGGCGTAGATTCGTCGAATGGGCCCAAAACGAGATTGCCGTTGTTCCCGATTTTCATAAGCGAATTTTGTTTAGCGATGAAGTGCACTTCTGGTTGAATGGCTACGTCAACAAACAAAACTGCCGCATTTGGAGTGAAGCTAATCCACAAGTGTATGTCGAAACCCCGTTACATCCTGAAAAACTGACTGTTTGGGGCGCTTTATGGGCTGGTGGAATCATTGGTCCGTTTATCTTCAAAAACGATGAAGGTCACAACGTTACAGTCGATGGTGATCGGTATAGAGCCATGATTACTAACTATTCATTCCTGAATTTAACAATCATGATGTACAGGAACTGTGGTTCCAACGAGACGGCGCAACATGTCACACAGCTCGAGCCACAATCGATTTATTGAAAGACACGTTTGGTGACCGCCTAATTTCACGTTTTGGACCTGTGAATTGGCCTCCAAGATCTTGTGATTTAACACCGCTAGACTATTTTCTGTGGGGCTATGTAAAGTCATTGGTCTATGCGGATAAGCCACAAACGCTTGACCATTTGGAAGACAACATTCGCCGTGTTATTGCCGATATACGGCCACAAATGTTGGAAAAAGTCATCGAAAATTGGACGTCCAGATTGGACTACATCCGAGCCAGCCGTGGCAGTCCTATGCCAGATATCATATTTAAAATGTAATGCCACAAATTTATCTTTCGAATAAAAAAAATTCATGTCAATCGAATAATACATCGTTGTTTTATTGCAATTTAAAGTTCTATACCGCTAAAAAACACACCCTTTATTAATCATGAGGAATTTCGTTTTTGGGTTGTAAATTTATCTTTTCATTGTCCAAATCTGGAATTAGTCACCAATTCTGGAAATGGGATATCGTTAATTATGATTATTCTGATCATGAAAATGGAGTAAAATTATTAAATTATTGTATTGCCATCGGTCCTTGAGAAGTGTGCAAAATTTCGAATTAATCTGATCTTTTAGAGTGGGTAAAAATCGAGTTCAGAGATTCCGTTGCATGCAAGTGCAGCTAATAAAAGCGTGTTAAAAATAGATTGCATAGTAAGCTATTTTCTTACACCAATAAAATATTCGAAATTTTGAAGGAGAAAAAAAAAGAAACTATAGCAATAGAAAAACATGAAAAATAATAATCGCACACACATATCCATTTTGTTACTTCGAGGGAAAAATGTTACATTAAAAAAAAAAACCTCGCATTCAAATTCAAGCACATAAATTCTCTTAATTTTATATAAGTAACGTTTTTCTTTCATTTTATGAACTCTCTGCCAAAGAAACGATACTAAGCATGCAAGCGTGTAATGTAACATACACCTTTCATTTAAAACTGAAGTTTTTAATAGCGTCCAATAGCAGTTGGGTAGCGTGTAGGTAGCTCTAAAATTTCCTGGAACCTATGTTGCGAGGAAATGTTTTAATAAATCACATTAATAAGGATGTCATATACAAGGCGGGAGAAAGTAATCAAGACCACAGAGCAAAAATAAAACGATCCGCGTAGCATGTGCCATTTGTGCGAAAATGGTTTTCAAATGCCGCTTCTTATTTTGTTTCGGAAATGGTTCGCGTAATTATAAGAGATGGGAGAATTCGCGGTTTTAAAAGAGTACCTCATCAACAAATAATGAAACTTGGAATGAGAAATAAAAATTGATAAGAAAAAAAAAGGGAAAAATTTATTTTAATTGCATTTGAGCAACATTGTTGCAATTTTCCATTGTGGTTATTTGGAATAAAACATACTTTAAAGGCATTTTACTTTTTGAGAAATGTTATGAGTTACTGTTAATAAAATGTATGGAAAATACATAAACTGTTTTGATTCTTGCCTGAGAGATGTTACTTATATCATCTTCTTTAATTATTAAAATTATATTGTATCGGTTCCAGAAATATATCGCTGAAACAAATACAGGAGGTAAGTTCCACAAAAAAGTAATACGTTTTTAACGCGCTTTTATAAGTTTCACTTGTATGCAACGGAATCTTTGAACTCGATTTTTAACCCTTTTAAGAGGTAAGATTAGTTCGAAACCTTGCACATTTGTCAAGAACCGATGCCAATACAATAATTTCATAATTTTATTCTGTTGTCCTGAACAGGATAATCCAGATTTGGCGACTAATCCATTAAATAATTTCCCAATTTGGCGATAATTCCATGTTCCATTGTAATATTTGGCGACTAATTCTATGTACAATTTCCATATTTGGCGAATACTTCTACATACAATTTCCAGATTTGGCGAATAATTTTAGATCCCATTTCCAGATTTGGCGACTAAAAGATTAATAGTAACCCTAAAAGCGAAAACGTTTTTTTTTTCTTTTTTCGTCAGCAGTTTCTTATCATTTTATAAGCAATTGCCCAGTAATTCTGAAAATGGAAATAAAAAAAAAAGACTCGTGCATGTGAAAAATAAATATTTTGTTCTAACTTAGGGATTAGCAAACTTTTTCAGTCGCGGGATAACAATTTTAAAAAAAGTGTATGAATAAATGATAGTTAAAAAAACTAAAAATGCATGCTTTTACTGTAGATCG
Source organism: Trichonephila clavipes (assembly GCA_019973935.1). NCBI lineage: Eukaryota > Metazoa > Arthropoda > Arachnida > Araneae > Nephilidae > Trichonephila > Trichonephila clavipes. Next base: position 9,501 of record BMAU01015738.1, read on the forward strand.
AACTAAAGAAATGAAAAATAAATTATAGTTTAAGAAAGTAAAAAAACACGCTTTTCTGTTTAATCTAACTAAAAACTAAAAGAAAATAATTCTTAAAATAAGAATAAAATTATTAACGAGAAAATAATTATCATTGTGGTAAAAGCGTTCTATCTGTGTACTAAATTTTTACACTAACTCAGCATTTCGAAATAGAACTAGAAAGAAAGTATTACAATTAATATAGAGCACCCCACGCTTTTACCTCTCTCAATGACATTAATTTTCTCGTAAATCATTTTATTCATATATTAAGAATTTTTTTTTACTTTTTAGTTTGATTAACCATAAAAGCGGTTTTTTTTAGTTTTTTTAAACCATAATTTTATCAAATACATACAAGTTTATAATTATTTCAAAATTTTACGTTTAACTTAAAATTGTATCTTATTATAATGCATAAAGTTTCAATAAATAATTATAGATTATAACTAATTATAGTACGAAAGCCAATTTAAGTAAAACAATGAAAAAGCAAACTTTTTTACGCAGCTTTCAAATAGATTTAGAGAAAAATAAATATTAAAATATAGTTATTCCAAAATATCAAAAGCTAATTCAAGCGTAAATATTAATTCGTGAAATAGTTATGACAGAATGAATTTAATTAAACAAATAAATAATTTATAAATGTTCATAAAATATAAAACACATATCTTTTTAATGATGTATTGCCTAAGACGTAATAAATGATTGCTAGAAATAACACAAGTGCAAATCGAACGACGAAGGCTGATTTTTACATGCAGCGAATATTGTCACAGAATCCTGCGAGAAAGTGGCAATTGAATTTCTTTGCCAAATTGATAACACGTACATGCAAAATATTTTTAACTGAATGATACTATAAAATTAATTGTAATTGTAATTTTGTTTATTGTAGAAAATTTAAATCTATAAAAAAATCGTTTTCTTAAGCTAAATATTAAAAAAATGATGACAGAAACAATTTTTATATATATTTTGGATTTTTTGACAACATTTAAATTATCTATTTGAATTTGAATTTTTTTCAATTTTTGACAATATTTTATTTTTTTCTATATGAAAAATACTTTAAACGATATTTCGATACATTGCATTATAATACGTACATTATTATTTAAATGAATATGAAATGTGAACTTTTTAGTAAAAAAATGATAAGAAAAAGATGAAAAGGGGGGAAATTATTTAAACCCATTTCAGACTCGTGTTGTTAAAACGTGTTGTTTCTACATTCCTTAACCATTTTTTTGGTTGTTTTTTAAATAAACTACAATATTAATTTTATTTTTCCTGCTTTCATTATGGACTTGAAATTAGTTTTAAATTCAATTAGCAAGTTTTTTATATCTAGATCAGAGAATTTTATTTAAGGAGAATAGGAAATCTCTATACCGACAATGTTAAATTGGCTGTTTTCGATGTACCTTTTCTCAAAATCTGTTCTATGTACATGTTTGAAATTTTTCATACAATTAAAATATACCTTCCTCATTATACTAAAATGAGCTCTTAGCTAATTTTGAATTTTTTCATAATTTATAAAATATTTTATCAAACATAGTGAAATTTGACCCATTTTCACATAACAAAAAAAATTGTGAAAAGTAAATTTTTGAGTTTTTTAAAAAAAGCTAATTTCAGTACATATTAGCCATCAGTGTAAATATATCATAAAAATTTGCATACCTGTGATCAGTAATTTCTCTGAAAAGGTACATCGAACGTCAAAATTTACATTTTGAGATAAATTGATTTAAATTACAGTGAGACTTCTAATCCACTAGGAACTAAAACAATAAAAGGCTCAATTTGCAATAAAAGATACATGTTTTTGCTTACATTAGACGTTCAACCTTTTAGCAAAAACGAAGTACTTTGTTTACATTTTTCGCCATTTAAATGGGCGCAGCCCAGTTTCAGCGGTAATTGAAAAATAAGTTTTAAAGGCTTCTAATTACCCTGGAGGTCAAAGTAAGGTATTTTTAGAAAGGTTAATATATATGTGCAATTTGAAAATGTAAAAATCTCAAATTGTCAAAAAAAAATAGAATTTTAGCTCACGCCTAAAAAAGTACTTTTTTCAAGTCACTTTTTTATTGTGTTATTTATACTCAAATAATTCAAAAACGTCAGTTTGGAGCAATTCTGAAAGCACAAACTTGGAACTCTCTGTAATGGGTTAACTGGGTTTTGAGATACATATTTACTTGTATGTGCTTATTTTTGTATAAACCATTTTTATAGCTAAAATTCCATATTAATGTACATTAAACTTTATCAAAAGAACAAATATTTTCATTTTTAACTGGTATTGCACAGTAAGTATCGATATGTCGGATAAATTCCCACTGAAGTACAAGAGGAGAATTCAGTAGAAGTTCAAACACTTGAAATTATTTTTCACGTTCCTCTTTTCATACTATTTACTTTTCATACAGAAAATAGTTCAGCCTAGAAGCATTTCCAAATTCTCGTTTGCATAATTACCTAATAAGGCAAATCAATGAATGTAATGATTAAAACTATTCAAGTAGTTATTTTTAGCTATTAAAAATACGTGTATAATTTCAAACAAAAAGATAACTTCCTAAATTTGAGAATTAATTCATACAAAGAGAAAAAAGGCTAGTTGTAAAGTATTTATCTTATCAAAATATGAATGAGAATTAATTTACCATGAAACATAACAGTTAATAATGATTTTTGAAGAAATATCCCAGAGAAAAACTGACTTTCTCGTTAGAATTTTTAGAAGACATCCCATTAATATATTTTTCAGGTGGAAAATAAAACTTAATATATTTCTCTTTTAATTGAAATACACTCTGTAACAAAAAAACACGATGCCTCAAGAAGGAGTTGACCAATCGTAATGGAATTTCGTATGAAAAGACATTTGTACTGAACATGCAAATGATTAAAATTTGGTGTCCAATGAATGAATAGCGGAAGCTAAAACACATTGGAACTGTGTACACAGCAGGCCTCTATAAGAAACAATTTTCAATATGATGGTCAAAATTTGTGTTGCATTGTTACTTAGGATAACTTTCAACAACTGAAAAAATGACTCGTCGCAGGATTCGAGATCTCTACTAGCAGCTGTCAGAGTTTGAAAGATGTCGTATCATGGGATTGAAAGAGGCAGATTAGGCAAATCGGAGAAACGCTTGTCATATTGGTCGAAGCGATGCAGGCATCAGAAGATGCTGGCAATAATGGGTGGACAGTGGCAGATTTCAGCGTCATGATGGTAGCGATTGACCTACGACCACAGCAGATCGAGAGGACATATTGATTGTTAAATCACACATCGTCTGATTCATCGTTATCAGCCTCCAGACGTGTGATCCGTGCACAAGTGTCCACCATGATCATTAATAAACGGATGATAAAGCAAATTTTACACACGTACTGACCGTTATGCCACCTACCACTCACGCCTGCATAATATCCAGCCAGATTACAGTGTTGTGTAATTCGATCAGGTTAAAATCAATCTAACTGGAGACGTATAGTGTTTAGCAATGAATCACGCTTCCAACTCTGTCCTGATGGTCATCGAATACATGTCTGAAGACGTCCAGCGAAGCGTGCTGATCCTGCTTTCACTATTGCACGTCAATCAGGCCCTCAACGAGGAGTTATGAGCTGGGGTGCCCTTTTGATCGTCATTAGAGACATTCTTACAGCACAGCTGTACGTGGATGATATTCTGAGAACTGGTTTGCTACAGTTCCCTTCGTCTTATTTTTCAGCAAGATAATGCCAGATCACATATGGCACGTGATGCTATGAACTGTTTTCAGCTTTTCAAACACTTCCTTGGCCAGGCAGATAGCCAGATCTATCTCCATCCTAGCATGTTTGGGATATGACGGGAAAGCAAATGCATTGACCAAGGGAATGTTGATGACCTGGCGTGATAATTGGAACAAATGTGGCAAGAAATACCGCAGTGTACCATCAGGTGCTTTAATACCCAATGCCACGTTATGTGACAGCTTGCATCCAGGCTAGAGGTGGATCAACACCTTATTGAGTCCGTTACTTTGTAACTATGTAACTCTGAAATAAATCACTCAATGTTTCTGAAATTTTAACCATTTTCAATTCCGCGCGTGCGCGCGTGCATAATGATTTTACCCACCAATTTTTATCTCTATCGGGCAACTCGTTCATGGTGCGTCGTTTTTTATTGTTATAGAGTGTAACCAAAATATTGCTTAAAATATCCAATTCCTTGACCTGATACAAATATTTCAGAATAACCTATACTGGTGAAGTTTTCCATTTCATTGTACCCCCTTCCCCTTCTATAGGGGATTTTCAAAATATTTTAATCACACAAGGAAACCACGAAATACCAAATGTGAAACAATTTTTTTCCAAAACGACTGACTAAAGTATGGACACATGAATATTTTTCAAAAGTTGCTTTCATAAATATATTTTATTAAATTTTTAAAATAAGTGACAGTAAATAATTTTTAAATGTTTTTTTTTTTTTTTTATTTTGACAAAAATAACGTTCACATTTTTTTTAACTTTAAGTTTTAAATATAATAAACATATGTTTATTTTCAATGAATAGTTTAAAATTTTGATTGATCATTTATTGTGAAATTAGTTTAAGAAATAAATATATATATATAGATATATATTTAAAATTTAAAGCCGTTTTAAATTTAGTTTTTACTACAAAAGTGGAAAGGTATCATGAAAAACCTTCTTACCAATAGTGTGGGCAATATTAATAATAAGCTATGTTCCTGATACATAAACCATTTGGTTTTTCTTTTATTTAAAATCATTTACCACGATTGGGGTAGAAATAGCTCCTTTGAGAATTCTTTTTTGTCAGAAAAAAAAATATTTTTTTTTAATTATTTTAGGTAGCGCTATGATTTATATAATCCTAAATAGATTGCTTAAAATGTTTTATCTGATTCAATTCATATAGTTAAAAATATACAAGATTAAAAATCTTTTTTCTCTATTAAAAAACAGTAAATCATAAATATTCACTCACTGCACTAAACTCAAAAATAGGAAATTCCACGTTGATATTAACCCGATGTGTCTTAGAAGATTTAAAGAAATGTAAACAGGTTATCAAGAAGATATTCAACAGTCAGATCAAAAGATACTTTTATTATGAACTCATAGAAAAAATATAAGTGTTTCCAGGACAGAAATTTCTCATCACACACTATAAAAAAGTATAAAAAGCAATCATTCAAATACAAATAAACTAAAACAGGATTTATCGTTTCCATTACTCAAATTAAAAAAGTAATTTGTTAATACACCCTTAATTGTTTATCTGTTCCTTTTTTTTCTTTGGAAATATCGGATAGAGGACCATAACATTCATCGTAGTGAGTGGGACTAGATAACGCCGGCCACTAGCCGGATATTTAAGCACCATGCAAATGACTGTACGATAGTCCATTCTAACTCACTTTTGAGGAAGAATACCCCTTGGAAGGGTGGATATCTGACAAATCTCTTCCCTAACCTCCACCCTTAGAGAAGATGTTCCGCTTGCCGCGAAGGCTCTACACATTTACAAATAGCTATGCCCAATAATGTTTTGGAATGAAATAAAACAAGATGCTTTCTGACATAATAAAAAATACACATTTACACTGATATAATTTATTTTTATCATCTGGTGATCATCAAAAATAAAAGATTCCACTTCAAACGCTCATTAGCCATCTTTGATCCTACAACCAAATTAAACAAATATTTTGTTTGCTTTGCGGTCAATATGAGAACGATGAGAGAGAGATTTTTTATTACGTTTCTTTCAACCTAAAATATTACTTTAGCTGACCTTCGAACTTATTGGTATGGTTATCTCCGTCTTTTTTTTTAGGGAAGTGTAAATATATATAATATATTTCTGTTTCGTCTTTTTTCCATGTGAAAGAGTTTTATGATACATGGATAAGCATGAGTATTCTGAAACATATAATGCATAATGAAAAACGTTTTACACAATTATTGTTTAGAACATGCTACACTTTCCCCATGAACAATTTTGTAGTTTTGATTGTTGTGTTGTACGACTTATTATGGTTTATAAATGGAAATAAGCAGAATATTTAAAAAAAAAGAACATCTGTGATCCCTATTAAAGGAAGTTGAAACTGATCACGCAATTGAAGAACCTACTGAAATAATGCATATTAATCAAGATAACTAAAGTAAATATCAGAAAAGCGTGAGACATGAAACGTTTGAGTTGATTTGAGTTTAGCTGGAAAATAACGTTCCTGTGTTGTTAGCGAAAACTGTCTGTGATTTATGTCCTTTATTAAGGTCATTATTTATTTGGAACATTTTCTTTAGTTTTATTGGATTTTTTCTTAAGTTTTCTAAGAAAAATTGAAATGTCCTTGGAAGTAGGTAAGTATATTTTCTCTTAATTAAATTATCACTGGAATAGTGATTTTTATAGTGTATAGTAAAAATAACTATAAAATAAGTTATATTTTTAAAACAAACTAAAAAACACGCTTTTATAGTGAATCGAACTAAAAAGCCAAAAAAAGAAAAATATTACTTAAAAGTAAGATATACAAAATTTAATACTTATCTTGTTAATTTGTACGGTTTATAATTATGATCGTATTGTAGCTTTAGCGCCAAAGTGCATTATTATTGCATTCAGTACATTATTAATGTATAAGGGGGGCGCGATAAAAATTGTGATTGAAAAGGGGGGCGCCAGTAGTGAAAGTTTGAGAACCACTGCGTTAAGTCTTTTAAAAATATTTAAGACATCTTCTAGGAGCCAATTGCTTTATTTGCCTTCGATATTCGTACTTTATATAGATTCATACATCATATCGATGATTCTTCAATTCGTGCTTCAAAAACGAAATTTCTTTCTTCTGATTTCAGATATATCATCTCCCAGACTAAAAATGTGTAATACATTTTTCATGTTCAATTTTTATTTTCTCAGTCTGGTAACAGTTAGTGTAACAATGAAAGATAAAAAAAAGCTATATAATGCATAAAGTTGAAATTTTTGCTCCATTTGGTAACTGATTGCAGTTTATATTTAAGCCATTTGCCTTTTCCTTATTACATTTGAAAGATACGCTAATAATATTAGCACTTTTGTTTAGTTAATGAATGATTTTTCTTTTAAAATGGCACATAAAACTTCTCAGTTGTCATTAGTTCATATGACAAATTTCGACTTGTTCTCTTAAGTAATTTGCGTAAACGAATATTTTTAGTAGACGTATTGCATGTTTTTTGTTAAAATGGATAAAATTGTACATCTTGCGGTAATTATATTCTTCGTTTCGGATGGATTAACCGCTTAGGAATTTCATCCGAAGTTGACGCAAGTTTACGGGGACTCTGCTCCTTAGAGAATGAACTACTAAAAAGCGGTTAGCTGAATTTAAACGTGATCGTACCAGATGATCTAAGTTATGGATTGCCAAAAACTACCAACCACATTGAAAATCATCAGAAAAGAGTGTGATAATTTGTTGGATGATAAGCGAGTAAAGGCGTGTGTGATAGCTAAGACTGTGGGGATATCGGAAAAAAAGGGTACGACGCATCTTGCAAAAAGAATTAGAGAGGCGAAAGTTCTTGTCGAGTGCCACACTTGCTGAATGCCAGCCAAACGAAAATTAGGAATCGATGTTCGCAGCAGTATTTAGACTGATTTAACAAGCATCCATTCAGTGTTTATGCGGTGATTTGTCACCATGAGTTCACCACAGCACGCAAGATACGAAACAGCAGTCAAAGTTGTGGGTGGAAGGCGTTGGTTCAATGTCAAAGAAAAAGTCGATTGCAACTGCCGGAAAGGTCACATCCTGCTTATTTTGGAGTGGGAAAGGAATCCTGTTACCTAATTAGCTAATTACCTAATGTTTTATTTTCTTACAAATGAACTCGGGCAAAGAGCGGTCACTTCAACAGGAATACATTTAATGTATCAGTGCTGGACAGAGTATTTTATAGCTAATTAATTAATACTAAATTAAGAACAAGTTTAATAAGTATTAACGAATTCCATGGGCTTGTCTTGCAAAGCAAAGTTTTTATGAGGAATGTATTTTATTATTAAGTTTTTATGATTAGAAATTGACGCTCTAAATTATTTTTCCATATTTAGCAGATATCTATATTTTGTCTTCTAAGCAGCCACAGGATTTTGCAATATGTTCAATTTAAAAATTAGAGAAAGGAAAATTAACATAATAATTTTCCTATTATTTATTCTTGCTTAAAAGTAGTATACAAAATTTAAAAATTATGTTACTAATTTGTATGGTTTATAATTAAGATAGCCTATTTTAGCTTTAGCATCAAAGTGCATTATTATTGCATTCAGTACATTATTAATGTATAAGGGGGGCGCGATAAAAATTGTGATCGAAAAGGGGGGCGCCAGTATTGAAATTTTGAGAAGCACTGTGATCTAGGTGGACTTAAGTTATGCAGCAGAGAATAACCAGTAAACCAATCTTCAACCAAAGGTTGTGTGGTGACACTCCCGATATATCTAGAGATTTAAGAAAAATTGCGGTTTTGTTTTCATTAAAAATAATGTCGATTGATTTAAAAAACAATGGATCACCTCGCAACAATTTTGTACCTGGAAGTTTATTTCATCACAATATCAACATTTTTTTTAAAGAGTAACAGGATTACAGAGCCAGTCATTATATACATAATTATACAGTATATCCGGGAAAAAACACTCACAATCAGTTCCTTTTTTTTTGTCTCAGAAACAGTACCGACATTATGTGTTGGGAGGTAGTTCTACTTCCCCTGTTCCAATATCTAGAAGTCGGTTAGAAAATATCTGCTCGGATTGATAAGCTTGCTAGTGTACTCATGTGTTTATGGTCAAAAGAGCGGTTTCGACGTCTTGCCATAAAAACGGTTGTCTTACACATGCGTTTATTGCTTGTTTTCTGTCGAAAATCACCAGACAGTAGTAGTTGGATAGCACCACCGAATATTTTTTTCGCCATTTAAATCTTCCAAATTTCTATGAAATGCCTCGAGTGAATGTTTATGGGCAATGGTACACACATCTCTGATTATGGCTGAATTCCTTAGCCGATCCACCTCTTTTTTCAAAGGTACATATTGCTTCAGGCTTCTTATGAATGTCCAATGGCAGCTTGAATGCGGAATGTAAAGTTTGTCCACTATCTAACAAAGTGACAACAATGTCTGAGACAGTAATTATCAATGAAATTTCCTATTGCAATGGTATCTTGGCATGGCTGCACCTACAAGTTCAGTTGCTATACGAAATGAAAGTACGAACACGGGACTCGAACGTAAAGTCATTCGACCTCATTTTGGAAATATCCAGCAAAATTACGGGAGTTTCTGAAATCCAAATCCAGATTTTTATTCCCGAACCCAAGATACACTCGGTTCCCGCTTTCGGCACACCTACACCTGCAAGATCAGTCCTCGAAAGGGTGGGGCGTTACGGCGGTCTGGCATTATCCAGAAAAGTTACCGGAGTTTCTATAATCCAATTTCAGATTTTTGTACCCTACCCAGAAAGCCACCAGGTAATCATTTTTCACGCCCCCAGAATTGTAATGTAAGCCCCTGCCATGGTTTGCGTAAAATACAGTCGTCTGCCACTGTTTGACAGAGTTATGAGAATTTCTTGAGTTGCATGGTAATATTCTGATTAGCGGTCTCGAAATACGTCCAGGGCACACTTTTTGCATTTCTACGTAGGCCAGTGTTTCTCAAACTGTGGGGCGCGCCCCCCTGGGGGCGCGATAACCTTACAAAGGGGGCGCGAACATATCGAAAATAAAAGATTTAAAAAATAGTTAATTTACTGGAATGAATTAAAACAAAATATTTTCAGACATAATAAAAAATGTACTTTGACTCTGATATATATTATAGGCGCTATAGATATATTTATAGGCGCGCGCGCGTGATATTAATTCATCAAAACTAAAAACTTCTTCAATACCTAATTAGCTATCTTTGATCCTATAACCAAATAAAAAAACTTTGATTAGATTTGCTGTAATCCCATGATGAGAGATTTTTTTTATTACGCTTTCTTTTTAAATCTAACATGCTACTCTTTCAGAGAAAAAACAGATCCCAGACCTAGAATTGAAAAAATTTAGGAACATAAAAAAATAATCATTGTCATTATTTTTTAAATGCTGCACATTATAGCTGTAATCTGTTTGACCTTCTAAGTTATTGGTACATTTAGTTATGACCCCTCTCTTACGTGTTTGTTGCTCATTTAGGGAAGTTGAAAGTAATGTATTTCTATGTTGCGCTTTTTCCAATGCAAAAGAGTTATGATATTTGGAAAACCACGGAGGATTTTACTTGACCAAGACTTATGTTTATGAGTAATTTCAAACATAAAAAGCATAACGAAAAACGTTTTACACAATTTTTTTTGCAGTAACATAACAGTGGTCGCGTGGGACATACAGATTACGAAATCGTAAATTCTGGCAAAACTGTTTATTTGTTACCAAAGAAAAATTGAAAAGTCCTTGTAAGTAGGTAAGTAAACTTTCTCTTAATTAAATTATTCACTGGAATCACGATTTGTATCGTGTGCAATAAAATAATTATTAAAAAAAAAGGATTGGGGTGACTCAATAACCCCACTCCAACGTATCGAGTTCGCGCCTGCTCCCGTTTTAAAACATGTTGAAGTCTTTTCGCTTTAAATATTAAAAATAATACAATTATTCCTAATCGGAATTTTATATTATTGTTCTTTATTTAACATCAGTTATAAATGTTAATTCTGTGAGGCTTAAAATTACAATTCGCTTTAAACTAATTATAATTTGAGCAAACATTTTTAAAAAATCATTTTACATTTTTGTAAACATTATCGAGCACTTGGCTTTGCTTTCCTTACAATTAAGCTATTATATCAATAATGTTTCAATTTCTTATAAATGAACTCGTGCAAAGCGCGGGCACTTCAGCTGGTATACTTTTAATGTATCAGTGCTGCACAGAGTATTTTAAACCAATTAATTAATACTAAATTAAGAACAAGTTTATTAAGTATTAACGACTTCCATGGGCCTGTCTTGCAGAGCAAAGTTTTTATAAGGAATTCTTATGATTAGAAATTGACCCTCTGAGTTATTTTTCTATATTTAGCAGATATCTATATTTTGTCTTCTAAGAAGCCACCGCATTTTGCAATATGTTCAATTTAAAAATTAGAGAAAGGAAAATTAACTTAATAATTACCCTATTATTTTATTTACTTATTTATTTTTTCTTAAAAGTAGCATACAAAATTTAATACTTATGTTACTAATTTGTATGGTATATAATTAAGATCGCCTATTGTAGTTATAGCGTCAAAGTGCATTATCATTGCATTCAGTACATTATTAATGTTTAAGGGGGGCGCGATAAAAATTGTGATCGAAAAGGGGGGCGCCAGTATTGAAAGTTTGAGAAGCACTGACGTAGGCAAATTAGGTCGCTGCCACTGTTCGCGAATATTACGGTCATTTGGTATTATCCGGCAAAGTTATCGGAACTCCTCAATTTCTCTTTGAGATTCACATTCCACACCCAAAAAAGCACAGGAGGCTGCCTTTTAATGCTCCGCCGTGTGCAAATTCAGTAGCTAAACGGAATGAAAATCGGAACGCGGGGCTCGAATGCAAAACTTTTCAAACTAATTCCGGAGCTTTCCGATAAAGTTACGGTTGTTTCTGATATCTGATATCAGATTCTCGTTTCCCGCTCCTAGACGTAATCGGAGACTACTTTCAGCTCCCCGTAATCGCAAATTCATTCCTTGGAAAGGGTATTAGTATCGTCCAGCATTATCCAGCGAATTTAAAGGAATTTATAAAATTTGATTTCAGATTCTCGCTCATTACACCGAAATGCACCAAAAACATACTTTTCGCGCAATAGTACTTTTAGAGTAAGCTCCTGCCTTGGTTCGCGTTATAGATAGTTGTGCGGAATTATCCAGCACAGTTACGGTAATTTTTCTAATCAGATTTGGATTGCCCTTTTTGAAATACCTCAGAGACCAAGTTTTCGCACTTCAAGGCTCTTAAAGTAAGCCCCGCTCACGGTGTGTCTAAAATACGGTCTACCGGCATTCTCCGGCAAAGTTATGGACATTATTGTGAACCGATTTAAAAGTCTAATTCCACGTGTTGAAACACGCTAGTCACTCTCTTTTCGTGCACCTTGGTCAACAAAATTCGCTTCCGCAGGTACACGCGCATTGCGATATTTTGCAAATTTCCCGTTCCCCGGATTTTTCACATTTCCGGCCATAAAAAATAATTAAATTTCGTATGCAAAAATTTGAACCGTACATTAAAATGATTAAAAATTGGTGTCCAATGAATGAATAGAGACAGCTACAGCACATCGAAACTGTGTACTCAACAGCTGGCTATAGGAAGCGATTTTCAATATGATGGGCAACATTTCTGTTGCATTGCGATTTTAAATACCTTTCAACGGATGAAAAAATGCCTCGCCGCAGGATTCTAGTTTATTACGAGTATCTGTTAGAGTTTGAAAGTGATCGTGTCATTGGATTGTAAAAGCAGACTGGATAAATCGGAAAATCACTCGTCATATGGGTCGAAGCGATGTAGCCATTAGAAGACGCTGGAAAGAATGGGTAAACAATGACAGATTTCAGCTTCATGATGGTAGAGGTAGACCTAGGGCCACAGCAGATCACGAGGACAAATTGATTGTCAGATCAGCTGTCACAGTGCCTGATTCATCGTTATGAACCATCAGACGTGCGACCCGCACATGTTTCCCCTGACCATTGACAGACAGATAGGGCGACTGCTGAATGAGTGACATTTGCGGTTATTGGCGCCAGAGCCAAATTTGACTAAACTGCGCCAAACATTCGTTTAAAATATTAAAAGTATAAAATTACTAGGAAATTTTTAGTTAAATTTTAGTTAAAAAAAGGTAAAATCGAAAATATACATAAAAAAGTCAATCCGAACAAAATTTAAAAACAAAGACTGGTGGGGGAATTCATCCACCAAGTTCAAATGCATTAATAAAAAATTCATTTTTTAATTCTAGACTGTGTTAAAAGCAGTGATCTCGGTCATTTTTACGTATTTCTTTTGATATTTACGTGATGTTATTAGATGCGAGTAACCGGTATCTAAATGATGTTTAAAATGCTCATCCTCTACATCGTACACAATCATGTCCTCGTCTTCTGAAGTATAATGCACATAGCTTTTATTCGGCTTATGTGGGGACATTTTTATTTCAATATCCGGTTTCTGTTCTTTCATGCGCTTTCTCCTACGTTTATAGTTTTTATTTACAACTTTTGAAATAGATGGTTGACTAAAGGATGTGGTAGATGAAATATCGAGCAGAGGGACTGATACCTGGATTTCAGTTGATTTCCACTCTATCAAAAGTGGAAGGTAAAATGAAGCCTTCAGATGGTAAAGTTGGAGCGAGGTATGTAGATTATTGTTGGTAGAAGCTTTAGAATTAAGAATAGGTGGTTGAGATTTGCATGGTATGGTAGCTACTATTAGATATGTGGAAGGAAATAGCTGAACTTGAGTTTATGAGGATGATGTGGAGGCTACAGGCATTAGAGGTGTTTTACTTGACATCTCTTTTTCAAAAAATAAGGGTTTCGGACATTAAAATGGCAGGCAGATTATGTTGGTTAAATTTGGATCGGTTTGTATACTGGTAGATACGGGTATAGGGTTAGTAACCTGAGCATATCTTTGAGATATTTGTGGAACTATTAGTTTGCGGGCTTCTGAGTAAGAAACATTTTCATTCGGGACATTTCGAAACAATTACAGATTTAACTATTTAAAAGCAACACAAAAGGAATATAAAAAATGTATTTAATAATTCATATTGAGTTATCTAATAAAAAAAACAATATCAACACTTGTATACAAGTATATTCAAAATAGTAGTCTGTAGTCTAGACGTGAAAAAGAAGAAAATGAAATTTGAATGATGAGAAAGAGGGTCGAAAATATAAAGAAGGATCACTAGGGTACCTCGGCATTGTGACACCCGTACTCACCTGAAGAAGGTGAGCCCCCTGAGGGGGTAGAGCGACTGCTACGCAATCTGCCACTCACACCTGCACACTGTCGAGCCAGATTACAGAGATGCTTTGCTCTATCAGGTTGGAATCATGTTAATTGGGGACGTAGAGTGTTTAGCAACGAATCCCGCTTTGAACTGCGTCCTCACGGTAATCGAAGATGTATTTGGATACGCCCAGGACAGCGTGCTGATACTGCTATTCATGCTGAACCTGCTTTCACTATTGCACGCCTCACAGCCCCTCAGCCAGAAGTTATGGTCCAGGGATCCCTTTCTTTTGACAGACAGATACCTTTGGGGGTCATTAGAGGCCTACTTAAACACAGCGGTACATTGACGACATTCTTAGAACGGTTTTGCAACATTTCCTTTTACAGTATTCTGGCCTATTTTTTCATCAAGATAATGACTGACCACATACGGCATGTATTGGTATGAATTGTCTTACAGCTTGCTAAACACTTCCTTGGCCAGCCAAATCACCATATCTCTATGCAATCGAGAATGTCTGAGATATGATGGGAAGGCGTCTGCATCTACCAGTGAATGTTGGTGATCTGACCCGACGGAGCAAATTTGGCAAGTAATACCGATATAGACCATAGACCATCCGGGTGATTTATCACTCTATGCCATGACGTGTGGCATCTTGCATCCATAACAGAGATGGGTCAACACTTTATTTAGCTTGTTACCTTGTAACTATGTAAATTTGAAATAAATCTTTCAACTTTTTTGAAATTTTAATCATTTTCTATTATGTGCATAATATTTCAACCCAACAGTATTTGTCTTTTATCGGACAACTCGTTCTTGGTGCGTCGTTTTTTTTCTTTGTTATAGAGTGTATAAAGATGTACATTAAAAATAAAAAAGATATTTGAGATGCAATTTTGCAAAATGATCGTTTAAAAAGTGTTTCTATAGCAATCGCATTTTTGTTTATATTGATAAATGAAATTAAAAATATTTTTAAACAAAATGTGTTCTGTCCACTTAAAATTCAAATAAATTATGAGATTGTGTCACAAATGAAAGGTACAGCTTTTTTTATGGAGGAATTATAACATAATTTGGTGTCTTATTATATTGATTGCTTGTTCTAGTAAAAAGAAAAAAATACACCATTGAAAATGGGTATTTTTTTTTCTTTTGAGGATGAGTGTTTAAATCTTTTTTTGTGTGTGTAATATAGTAAATTGAAAATGTAAAATCATTAAGGGTATTTAAATCTTTCGAACTATTAAATATTTGTAAAATAGATATTTGTCACTTATTTACATTAAAATAAACGTATATAGCAGAACCGGTTTTTGTGCGGTCCTTTTTTATGCGATTTTATATTGCATCGATTTGTTTTGTACAATTTTATTTTTGTACGTTTTTTTTTTGTTTGATCTTTTTTTAAGCGGTATATGAAATTCAATGTTTTTCCTTGTAATGTTCTCTATCCATGAACATATATGCACCTAAAGATGATCTTTTCATTTCTTACAAATTGTCTGTGGATAATGCACGTTCAATTGATTTGTCTCGACGCTCTAGCAGCACGTATTTGATTGAAGACGAAACTTTCAATAACAGTGATATCATCAATAATTTTATAGACTATGAAGACGGACCAGAAGAACATGATTCTTTGAGAGCAGTTTAAATATATGAATGGATTCGGCTTTTCAATAAATTGGAAAAGCAATTTCTTAAAATAGAAACAAATTTTGAAATGAGATTGAAATTCCAAAAAGAGCTCCGATAGTGCATATCTGGTTATCGTGACGTTCATAAGCAACTAAACCAACGACCGTCTCATGAAAACTTATCACGTACTTTATAATGCCAAAAAATAAATAATTTGAAAGGATATCTTTAAGTGACTGTAAGGAACCGCTGCCTGCACCTGGCAACAGGTCGAACGAGAGACGATATACATAGAAGGATCTGGCAAGGACAGAAGAGAAAAAAGGTCGGAACGGGGGAGAGAGAGAGAGCGGTGGTGAAGGAAACCGGGGTTGTGAAAAGTAGAGACGGCTGAACGATGTATCGTAATCTTGTAACATCTCAATATATTCTTCATTTTAAGAAATGTCCCATAGAAGGTGTGGAATAAACAGTGGGACAAAACCCTGTCTGCAATTATTTTCAATTCACAATGCGAACACGATCAGAAAAGAACCCACAAGTTTACATTGGTATCAGAAGTGCGATGCAATGGAGCAGAAGTTAAATGAATAAAATATTTCAAATTGATCGGTGTTCGTGCTACATAATTGTGAACAAGGTTCTAGTGGACATTCGGTTTGAAAGGAAATTTTTAACAAGGAAATAGAATCCTGCAGTGTATCTTCAAGTTGATGACCACGTGCATCCCGGGAATTAACCTGCAGCAGTTTCAAGTAAAAAAAACAAAAACAAGACCTTCTTTATATGGAGTTTTACCATCACCTGCCGAGTTGGGCTATGAACGAACAGATGTCGTATTTTCTTCATTTTCTGTTGAATGGAGCCGTGATCTGAAAACAACGAAGGAAATCCCAGTAGTGTTCAAGTACAGAAACAGCGTTCATGTCGAGGTAAGTGGCTATTGTTCCCCTAAGTTAAAAAATATTGTGTGAATATTTAAAAGAGTAATGAGATGCAGTCATATTTAATTTGTTTTTTTAAAAATAAAATAGAAAAAGCAGATACATCTGAAAAAAAGAAAATTTCATTGGTTTATTGCAATATTTTATGTTGTTGGATTATTGTGTAGATGAAATAAGAAAATTGTGTACTTATTTTACCTGGAAATGATTGGGTATCATTTTAAATGTTGTAAAATATGGTATTTAGAGTTCTAGTGTTAAACTATAATTTCTTTTATCATCATTCTTTACTGTTTTGAAGTTGTCTCAAAAATTAAAATCTGGGTATAGAAAGTGTTTTGCATAACAATTCAGTTTGCAGAATTTTAAAAAAAAGAATTAGATTAATTTATCTTGAAATAATGGTTGCGAAAAATGTATGTTTGAGTGGGTGAAAAATATGCATTAAAAAAATGTGTATATGTATTTCAAGTTGACGGACTTCCTGTTAAAATGTTGTAAATAAGAGATTTTGTAGGTTATTTATGACTCAGAATATGGCATGCGTTTTTTTTTAATATTATATGATAGTTTTTCATTTTAAGCAAAAGTGTTGCAATTTGTCAGTTAGTTGATAGTTTAATGCAATCTGAGGTTATTTCCTTCGCTCGTAATTTAGGATGTATATGTATATTGGTTTTTTGTTTCCTGCATAAGATTCTTCTTTTAATTAAAAAAAAGAAACTAAGAGTAGATTTATGATTTGAGAAATAATTCTATGGTAATGTAGCTAAAGTATGGTGTTAATTGTGTTTTTTTTTATTTTGAAAAAGGTTCTGCGTTCTGATTAGTAAAAAATAATTGTGTCTCATATAAGTTTTATTGTAAACATATTTCGTATTCTGTTTCTGAATTTGAGTACTGTTAGAAAAACGAGTAGAATTTTTCTTGCTTGTTAAATATATAGTACTAGGTCATTTAAGTGCTTGTAGTTAAATTTGTCAGAAGGTAATTTTGCATTAGGTTTAGCTTGATTAAAAATGACATTTCTCATTAGAAGTAAGAAAATTGACTTAATTCAATTAGCGCGGGACTTAGATGAGTCACCTGATCCGTCTATGTCTAAAATTGTTTTAAGGAATTTAATAATCTCTAGTAAATATTACAAGGAGGAAAAGACAAAAGAGTTATTGGAAGTTATTACAGCCGAAAGGTTAGAGACAGAACAGCAGCAAAAACTAGAACAACAAGAACAATTATCAATTGAAAAATTACGCTTGGAAATAGAATTATCTAGGAACGCTAATCAGAGTGCTATTTAAAATAATGGTCAAACCTCACGTGTAAAATCTTTAGATGAAATAGTTAAAATGGTTAGGCTGTTAACTGTAAAGGTACCCAATAAATCAGACGGGTGGGACTATTTTTTTTCTAGTCTTGAAAAGGCTTTCGCTAGTGAAATGGTTAGCGACGAGTTAAAACCGAAGGTTTTTAATGCGTGTTAGGAGACAAAGTGACAAACTTATTAGTTAACCTAGGCGAAGAAGAATTAAAAGATTACGAATCTTTAAAAGAGGTTGTGTTCAAGGAGTATGAACCCTCACCCCAAAAATATGTTTAGAAAATTTTAGAAAGGCCAACCGTAACTCTGACGAAACTTTCTCTCAGTTCGCGTCCCGTTTAACATCGATGTGGTTATACTACTGTAAGTTAAGAGGAGCGAATGAGAGAGATTTTGAGTCAGTTAAGCAACTGATCGTAGCAGATAATAGGTTTGAAATGTTGGATTCTGAGACGGCGACACATATTGGTGTGCTCCAAGGGGAAGAATGGTACAAACCCAGGAACTTGGGCAAATAATGTGATATATTTTATGCTTCCAAAGGGAAATCCTACGATGAACCTGAACCTGAGAGAGCTAAATGGAATGATAGTGAAAAGAGAAGTTTTAATGGTAGTTGGGGTAAACAGCCATTTGGGGAGAAAAAGTCAGATAATTTTTCTTCTAGGAAAAACTATGATAAAGGTCAAGTAACTGAAATTAAAAAATTCGCTTGTTTCACCTGTAGATCAGATAAACATTTTAAGCGGGATTGTCCGAAAAACAAAGAGGTAGATAATAAAAGACTTAATGAGAATAAGGTGTCAACAGAAGGGACGGAATTGGAAGATGGGACGGTAGCTGCTAGAGTTGATTTGCTAGGTAAAGTCTTTCCAAGGGGGGCTATTGAAGACAAATTAAGTAAATTAGTGAAAACATCTATCAGTGTAGATGGGAAATTAGTCTATGCGTTAGTGGATTCTGGTACGGAAATTACTGTTATCAAGAAAGACTTAGTTCCTGGAATATCGGTTGAAGGAGCTTCCACGATTTATTTGAAAGGTATTTTCGGTCCAGCGGTTAAATGTCCTTTAGTATATGTTCCAATTGGTCTTGCTACCGGTGGCCAGGTTAATGTGGTGCACCAGCAAGTGTTATGTGCTTTGGCAGAAGTTTTGGTAGAAGACGTGTTGCTTCCACCAGAGGTTTTGGATATGTTGGGAGGAGCCCAGAGTGAAGAGCATTCACTGGCCCAAAGCCTCGGGACCTGAGGGTTGACACAGGAGAAATGTAGATGAAACCGAGGTTTCATCGGGTATTCTGCCAGAGAGAGAGAAAGCACAGTAGCACATTGAGGATTCTCAAAAGAATATTACTTCATGTCGGAATGAAGTGGGAACATTGGGTACTAAGGATGAGGAGGTGACCGATGAGATGGATAAAGGAATCATGGTGGCTGATATTTTCGTTCCGAACAGGAGGGTTGTGCCGAGTTAGCACTGGTTTGGAAGCATGCTAAGGAAGGCAAAGGAAACTACTATGAAGTAGATGGGTATCTATTTCATAGAGATAAAATACTCGGGGAGAGTATTGGGCAACTGGTAATTCGGAAGTGCAGAAGAACTGAGGTGTTGAGACTAGCGCATACTTCAGTGTTCAGTAGTCACATGGGTCCCAAGAAGACGCTTGAACGAATCAAGTATTCTTTCTTTTGGGAGGGTCTAAGGTCCAATGTGAAGAAATTTTTGTGAATCATGTAAAAGAGTGTCAGCTCACTCGATCGGTTAGGATTAAAGACCGATCATCCAGTACACCTGTGGCAAGGCCTGAATTGCCATTTGAGGTGGGGAATATGGATCTGATAGGTCCAATGATCCGCCAAGCTTAAAGGGACATAAATATATTTTATGTCTGTTTGATCAGCACACTAGGTGGGGCGAGGCTGTGCCGTTGACTAGTCTCAGGGCGAAGGTAACCTGTGAAGCTTTGTTAAGCATATTTTCAAAAACCGAGATTTATCTTTTGTTGAAAAGGGAAGGTTTTTTAGAAAAGAATAGCGCAGCATCGTGGGTCACGGTACTGGATTTGTGGAATTGGTATTTTTGTCGTTCTCTCACGAAGAATTATGCCGCGTGCGTTATGTCGTTTGGAATTTACGTGATTAAAAAAGTGAGGTTTAAGGGGTCATAGGACTCTGAACTTCATCGAGGAATGCAAGAAAAACATTTTTTTTCGAATCCATATAATTTTCTATGAAAACAACATGGAGACTTGAAACTTTCTCCACTTCATAATCATACTTATATACATATTTAATCAAAATTTCAGATTGTTTCTTAAAACAGTTTAAAAATTATAAGGAATTTTAAATTGGACAATTTTTAGAAATTTTAAAAATTAGTATGTTACTGCGCGTAAAAATCTGAAGTTAAAAATTGACCAAACTTAACAAAATTAGATTTAAATTGTAGAAAAATGCTGAGTCCTGAACTTATACAAACTTGTTTTAGTTTTTTAAGTAATTAAATATTTTTAAAATTTAAAAAAATAATATTTTAAAAAAAAATTTTGGAAAAACTTTATTTAAATAAACATGAATTTTTTTTTTCAGTTATATGTCTAAAACTTTGTGTATAAGTTGTAGAACAGCTTAATTTGAGATTGTATACGAAATTTTATAAAAAATAGGACAAGTAGTTTCTTTAAATTTATACGCGCAAGCTTAATTTTTATGTTTTGAGAAAATGAGTTTAAAGTTGCAAAAGGCAAAAATATAATAATTATTAATATAATAATTTTATAATAGTTAATAATAATTTAATATAATAGTTAATAATAATTTTTTTTAAAAATGTAGTATACACATTCATAGAACAACTTATTTTTAAGTTGTCCATAAAATTTCTAATAAAAAGGACAAGGAATTTTACAGAAATTGGCCATGGAATCTCAATTTGTAAGTTGAATGAAAAATAAGTTAAAAAGTTAAATAGTGACCAAAAACACTTAGATAAGTAATTTCTTTAAAAAGTTCCAAAAAACTCACATAGATATATACTCTAAAGTTGTATATGGAATTCTACATAAATAGGAACAGTAGTTTCTAAGAAATAAGGTGTCGAAGCTTAATTTTTAAGTTCTGCAAAAAATTACTTAAAAGATAAACAGTGGCAAAAAAAAAAGGTAAGTAATTTGCTTAAAAAAAATGTTTATAAATTGTATAGAAATGTATTTTAAAGATGTAAATGAAATTTTAAATAAATAGAATTATTATATTTTAAGAAATTAGGTGTGCATGCTTAATTTAAACTTACTCTAGTTCTGCGAAAAATGAATTAAAAGTTGAAACATGGCAAAAACAAGTCAGTAATTTATTTGAAAAACACATATAAATCATATAAAAATTTATTCGAAAAATTTACATGTAACTTTAAATAAATAAAACAAGTAGGTTTTAAGTAGGAAAGGTTACTTTATTAAAAATAAGTCGTAAATTAAAAACATGAAAAAAAATAATGTGGTTACCTTATTTATACTAATATGCTCCTGGATCATATGTTCACCCCTCAGACAACTTAAATTTCATATTTTCTTTGGCCAGTTTCAGCCTTTTGTTTTTTCGTGATTCCAAGGAGGCTGCTGTTACGCGCTTAAAAGCTGTCGATAAGCGTTTTTTATCAACATCTTTAGCAGTGATAACGTTATTTTTGTTATATTTCAAACCCATTGCATTCATTATATCAATTTGGCTCTTATGCCCATAATTGTAGTCACATACAGCTAAAAAGGCAGCTATTCTCGTTACCGTAATGCTAGATCCAATAGTTTTTGGGCTGTATTTCCAGATTAATGAATTCAAAGATTCATTGGGGTTTTGAGTTTTACCTCCAAGACACCTTCGCAACAGTTTTAAATGTGACAGATCTTTGAAAATGGGTTTTATTGTTTTAGAAACTGCTTCAGGAAAGTTGTTTTTGTGTTTAAAACCCTGCACTTTATTGTTTTGGACACAAACATTATATTTGCACCAACTATTGTTGCCTTTAGGGCAAAACCAGTGTTTGGGTTGCTCGTCAGTACTAGCTGTATGAGCCCATACAGCCCAGATTGCCTGCCTCATTTCGTGTACATTTTTGGGATTACCACGAATTGCATTCCCATAAAAAGTTGTCAATCTGTTAATGACAACATCTGTGAGGCGACCTTTCCCACCAATTGTTTTGCCATCGGACAATTTTTTTCTTGCCAAGAGATGATTTAAGCTTTCTCAAGCGACTACCCATTCGCTTTTGAACGTGGCCAACACACTCTATTTTTTCAATTTCGATATTATCACCATAGGGCTTTTTCTCCACAAGAGACATATATGTCTTTGTATCTCCATCTCCTATATACTGTTTATATATGAGCCCATGCTTATGTTCAGAACGGAAAAAAAATTTTATTCATCCCACTCACTTCCATTTGTCCAGCAGACCCATTATGATTTTTTGCAAAATTGCTGGTGTTTCGCTAAGAAAACACTGTATTTGGGTCCAAACTTTCGACCTTTAAATGAGTCGCACACCTTACAGAAGGATGACATAATCTCGATATCGAGCACCTTCCCACACTCTGCTCCAATTAACGTGCACACACCAACAAGTGATGTATGTCCACGAGTTTTCCATGTGCCATCCCCACTGACAGCAATGCAGTTACGTGTTCCATCGCGAATTTTTTCTTCCAAAGCAACATCACTCATTGACGCATTTGCCAAAGTCTCGCACTCATCTGCAATTCTTATGTTGATACTATCATATGCCTTTTGAGATACAGGTTTTGGCAATGACATAATAGTACAAAATGTATCTAACGCTGATAAACCTTGGCCTATACATCTCATGGCTAAGACAGATCTTCTATTTATTTCTGGAATGTTCTTTTTTGCTCCAATGAGCTCACATGAATTCAGTTTTTTTTTTGCATTTTGCAATTTGAGCACATCAATAAAAAAGATGACGAAAGTCCTACACTAGATTTTTCGTTTATTTTTATTTTCCCATGACATTCCAAACAACAAACATATTTTTCTAATTGCCCGAGAAAAAGACGGATATCTATGAGACGATAACCTTTAAAATGCTGTGAAATATCAGCTTCACATGAATCCAAAAGATATTTTTCACTCGGCAACTTCCTATAGGAGGCACTATCGTTTGGTGATTTCCTTAGAAAATTTGTTTTTTTCTTCTTACTTTCACCAGATATTGTTTTCTTCATGAACTTATTCCCTTGAACCTTTTTCTTTTTTTTTTTGGTCTTTGACCAGACGGTCGCTTTTTCTCAAAATTTTCCATTTCGCGAAAGATCATACAAAAGTTGAAATCAGCAAAAAATCTAACACAACTTTGCAAAAAAAATCTAACGGCTTTGAAGTAAACAATACGGCAAAATAGAGAGTTGAGTTGCAGGTATGCTACCTATTTCAAAAGCAAGAATTAAATTACTTATTTCAAAAGTAAAAATATTAGATGTGGCTCTTCTAAAAGCTAAGTTTGGAGACCATCAAACATCTGTTAAAAAAATGGGCGTGGCAGTTTTGTTTACTCCTAGAATTCTTCAGTTTTTTATTAATAACTCAAGAAGTTTTGATCGCATCATTAAAATTTTGGTTGCAAAACATTTAGAAAAGATAGGGCTATAACATATATTTTTTTCAAAAAATCGATTTTTTAGAAATTTAAGAGTCCTGAGACCCGTTAAGATTGAATACACTTCTTATGGATGTAATTTAACGGCTCAGGTTTTAAGAATGTTAGAGCAGTTTGTTGTATCTCGAATAGTCGACGTAGACCTTCTGATGCAAATTTGGAAAAATCGTGTAAAGCGAATTAATTTTGTATTAGAATGGGTGAGATGGGTTGGGTCGGAAATCATACCGGCCAAAGGCAAACTAGAGCCGTAGGAAAGTTTTTACTGTGTACTTAATATAGATTTAGTGAACTCGTTCAGCATTCATTCATGAGCTAATGAAGTAAACATGGTCCTGAGAAAGATAAGGACTGTGTTGTATATTTTTAGTATTGTTTTATTTTGTATAATGTGTTTTTTATGTATCTGTTTGCAATCCCATTAGAGTTTAGATCTTTCTGGGAACATAGTCACTTATTTCAATTGGGTGAACTATTAATATTATTTCATGTGTTTGTTTTAAGGCAGTGTTCCTCAAACTGTGGGGCGCGCCCCCCTGGGGGGCACGATAAACGTAAAAGGGGGCGCGAGCATATCGAAAATAAAAGATTAAAAAATATTTATTTACTGGAATGAAGTAAAACAAAATACTTTCTGACATAATAAAAATACACATTTACACTGATATAATTTATATATTTGCGATATTACGTCATAAAAATTTAAAAATTTAAAGCTTCTACTTCTATTACGGTTTCTTTTCAAACCAAAATGAGAAAAAACAAAACCCAGACCTATAATCGAAAAAAATGTTTAGGAAGATAAAAAATTCTCTCATCACTGTTATATTATTGTCCTCAGCTGTAGGCAGCAGAATGTTGTTGCTGCGGTTTGACCTTCGAACTTGTACGGTTAGTTACGTCCCTGCTCTTAATGTATTTGTTTTTTCATTTAAGGAAGTTGCAAATAAACTATTTCTGCTGCGACTTTTTCCTTGTAAAATATTTTTATGATTTTTGGAAAAGCACAGAGAGCCTTTGAAGGATTACTTGGCCAAGATTTATTTCCATGAGTTATTCCCAAACATATAAAAAAGCATAATGAAAAGCGTTCTACATAATTTTTTTTGAACATCCAAATTGTAATAAATACACTTTTATTCCGGAGCTGCCACGCCGAGCACAGAGTGCACGAAATCGGTAATTCTGGCAAAACTGTTTAATTGTTACCAATGGCTTTGACACACTATCCTCCTGTTTGACAGTCTTAACGTGTGAGCTAAAATATATTTGTCACATATCTCCCTCTTTTTTGGGAGTGACAAACGTTTTTTTTACAATCTTAAGGTACTTGTTTTGACTGAGTTCCCGGTGTGATAACTTTTTTTCCGAAATATTTTCTGTGTCCTTGAAAGTAGGGGTGAGTATATTTTCTCTTAATTAAATTATTCACTGGAATTACGATTTTTATTGTGTTCTATAAAAATAATTATAAAAAAAAGGTTGGGGTGGCTCAATAACCCACTCGACCATTAGTATCGAGTGCGTGCCTGCTCCAGGTTTAAAACATGTTGAAGTCTTTTCACTTTAAATATTAAAAATAATACAATTATTTCTCATCGGAATTTTATATTATTGTTCATTATTAAACATCAATTCTAAATGCTAATTCTGTGAGGCTTAAAATTACAGTTCGCTTAAAACTGATTATAATTTGAGCAATGATTTTAAAAAAAAAATCATTTTACATTTTTGTAAACATTGTTGCGCACTTGGCTTTACTTTCCTTAAAATTCAGCGATTATATCAATAATGTTTTATTTTCTTATAAATGAACTCGTGCAAAGAGCGGGTAATTCAGCCGGTATACTTTTAATGCATCAGTGCTGCACAGAGTATTTTATAACTAATTAATTAATGCTAAATTAAGAACAAGTTTAATAAGTATGAGCGACTCCCATGGGCTTGTCTTACAGAGCAAATTTTCAAAGGAATGCTTATATGATTAGAAATTGACCCACTGAGTTCTTTCTAAAAAAAAAAAGCTGATATCTATATTTTGTCTTCTAAGCAGCCACCGCATTTTGCAATATGTTCCAATTTAAAAATTAGAGAAAGGAAAACGAACATAATAATTATCCTATTACTTAATATTTTTTTTTTTTTTGCTTAAAAGCAACATATACAAAATTTAATACTTATGTCATGAATTTGTACGGTATATAATTAAGATTATTGCTTTAGCGCAAAAAAAAAGTGCATTATTATTGCTTTCAATACATTATTAATGTATAAGGGGGGGCGAAAGTTATTGAAAGTTTGAGAAGCACTGCATTAAGTACATTATTAGTGTATAAGGGGGGGCGCGATAAAAATTGTGATTGAAAAGGGGGGGCCAGTATTGAAAGTTTGAGAAACACTGGTTTTAAGGAACTTTGACTAGAACAATCATCAAGACTTTTGACTGTTGCAATTATTGTGTGTTCTGTTTGTGGATTTTCTGTTTCACGGTTTGTGAATTTTCTGTTCCTGGTGTCTGAAATGGTAAAATCAGCCACAAGGGGCAAATTTTACTCTTAGGTGGGGCGTGTAAGGAACCGCTGCCTGCACCTGGCAACAGGTCGAACGAGAGACGATATAAAGAGAAGGATCTGGCAAGGACAGAAGAGAAAAAAGATCGGAACGGGGGAGAGAGAGAGAGAGCGGTGGCGAAGGAAACCGGGGTTGTGAAAAGTAGAGACGGCTGAACGATGTATCGTAATCTTGTAACATCTCAATATATTTTTTATTTTAAGAAATGTCCCATAGAAGGTGTGGAATAAACAGTGGGACAAAACCCTGTCTGCAATTATTTTCAATTCACAATGCGAACACGATCAGAAAAGAACCCACAAGTTTACAGTGACGAAAACAATTTTGAACTAATTCATCCCAAGAAGATAAGCGCTTTATGTTACTACGAGTAGAAGTAAGTTACGTACGTGCATTGTAAACTCCATGTATACAATGAGAAAGTAAATGATTTAAAATTGTTCATGTGGAATTTAATTATTTATTTTGTTTGAAAGTAATTTTTCATAAATTTCATAAGTAAATGACATATTTTTTAGAAAAAAACTTTTTTATGTGGTCCCTCTCAACCGCATCAATTTTTTTTTATTATGTGGATAAAGTTGCTATTTATATGTAAATATGATGTATATATATATATATATATATATATATATATATATATATATATATATATATATATATATAATACGCACATTTTTATGCGGTTTCTTTTTATGTGGTCTCCATATTTTGCACAATAAGAGGTTTTGCTGTATAAATTACTTGTCAAGCTTCATTCTAAAGTTAACAGTAATAAAAGATAATTATTTGCAAGTAAAATGTGGAAAATTATATATGTAAAGTGTACAATTGTGTAAATGAAAAGGAATGTGTATTAGCATTAATTAAACTAATGTATAATGTTGTGAAATTATTTAAATACTGATGAAATACGAGTTACAAATACTGTTAACTATAATATCATTAATTTATAATGAAATTAACCTGAGACATATGAACGTTTTAATGGAAAACCGTTCTTCAAAATAACAAAGTAGTATAATTGTCGGATAATAAAATTAGGGAAATTATTAAATTATATTGTGTGAGAATAACTGAATGCAAGTAATACTTCGGGGGGTTGTTAGATAATTGAAACATAACTGAAGCATATTTGAACTAAAGTAAAATATTTATTGTTCAATCTAAGCAATAACGAACTGAGGATTTATAGCTGCATAATTTATATATGTATATATATGTGTCTATGAAAGTAAAATTTCCATACAACCACGCAGAATTTTTAGACATGTAGAAAAATTCTTTTTTTTCCCTCATGCAATTGAAAACGGCTTATATTTCGCAATTATATGCGCTTATGATATTTTGTTCTTTTATACAATTCTCTCAATTAAGGATAAATAACTGTTTACGACATACATTCGATATGCATTATAGAAATCTTCTAAAAGGGGAATGCAAATGCAAATAATTCGTATTGTAATTTTTGTATGTCTTATACGTATATAAAATAATTAATAAAAGTCACGTGTTTAAAAAGTTTTTAAGAATGAGTGTTAAGTAAATTTTTAAATGATAACTAGTATTTAAATGTATGAATTATAAATATTAAAAAAATCTATAACGACAGTTAATTTTTAAAAATGTCAATGGTATGTGTAATGGAAATTTTAAAATGATTACTTGTAAATAAAAAGCTCGAATGCTAAATGCGATGAATACTTTAAAAGGAAAACTCTTATTTAAAAATTAAATTTTAGAAGTAACTAAAGTTTTAAAATAATATCTCGTGCTTAAATGTATGAATGATAAATATAACAGAAATTTTAAAATAATTCAGATTTAAAAATTTAAATTTTAAATGTAATGAAAACTTTAAATGAGGAATGAAAAGTTTAACAGCTTATTTTGTCACCAATATAACAAACATTCGGAATCTACTTATAGTAGAAATTTTTGAAGAATATCTTTTAATATTTTCGATTACGAGTTTTTAAAGGACAATGAATAAGTTGCACAAAGACAAAAGTGACGTTTCACAAAATAACTTAAATTATCATGCGTCGTTTGGAGTCGCTTTATATTTATTTCCTGTTGAAGAGTGTTTAATTCGCTAAGACGGAGGAAGAAAAAAAACATTTTTTTTAAAAAAAAAATTCAAAAGATTTCAGACTGACAAGTAAATTAAGTATTAAAGGAAAATGTTTTGGATACCAAACTCCTCCAAGAACAGAAAAATAAAGGTGTGTTTCTCAATGGTGTCTACTATCGAGAAAGAAAAACTTGGGTTGGTGTACCATAGAGCTCATTTTTCAGTTCCCTGTTGTTTCTTGTCTATGCCAGGGGTGACCAACCCAAATGACCTTGTGAGCCGCTTCGGAAAAAAATAATCTCGCAGGTCATACATAAAAATATGAATCTTTATATCAGGTGTGGATACAAAAAAACGTTTATTGGAGTGAAAATTTAAAGCAGAAAATGAATTATTATTTTTGATTTTATTATTTTTCATGTATACAGACATAGATAATATAATAATGTCTATATTATATAATAATGAAATGATCAAATAATGTTTAAAATATTACTGTGTGTTGTGTGTTGCCATTTTCTTCAAAATTACGATGTTCCTCTTGAATTGATATTTTGTGACTCATTGTTTAAATTTGAT
This sequence comes from Trichonephila clavipes, assembly GCA_019973935.1. NCBI lineage: Eukaryota > Metazoa > Arthropoda > Arachnida > Araneae > Nephilidae > Trichonephila > Trichonephila clavipes. The sequence goes on from BMAU01015738.1 coordinate 38,463, forward strand.
TGTGCTGTCATTCGCAAACGGTTAAGTATACTTTGCGCTTTATCTTAACCGTCCTGAATATTGTTTTTTAACTTTAAAAAAATCTCTGACAGCCTCTTGCTTTATGGGCACAAAAACAGAAAAGGAGTAGGAGAAATGAAAGTCGCACACACAGAAAATCATGTACCATCCATAGAGTAAAGGATATGCATAATGCATTTCGGAATTATATAAAAATGTAATTTATTATAGTAAAATCAAATGTAACTGTGATTGATAAAAATATAAATCTATTTTAATCTAAAGGATATTTTTATAATCAAAAAGGATTTATTTTAAAACAAGAACAGGTAACAGGTAAATACATTGTAGATTTATATATATATATATATATATATATATATATATATATATATATATATATATATATATATATATATATATATATATATATATATATATATATATATATATATATATATGTATATATATATATATATGTTAAGTATTGGCCGAGTGGTAGTTTTTTGACGAGTGTTTGCAGGTTTTCATCAAAAACACATCTTCAGTGAACAGATATCTTCTTTATTGTGGCGCACACATCGAAGTTTAGGACAAAATTATAATACACTTTCACATCGACGAGACAAAGAAATTCATGATGATATTAAAACACAGTGGACAAGAGACAAGCAAAAGTGACATCTTGACGGACACAACACATAAACACGGAGAAACAGCTATATTTACTGTTACATTATGACGGCAAAAAGGAAGAAGCGACAAACGCCATTACACAAGTTGTTTTATTCTTTACCAACAGTGCAAGTTCGTGTTGATTACGCAATCATAGCTCTGATTGGATAGAAAGTGCGGGAAAGGAATTTCTGATGTAATAATATTCATCGATTACGATTAAAATCGGGGTGTTAGTTTTGAACCAAATAATCAAAAGATTATTTTAATATTGTTTAAAAAAGTTAATTAAAAGAATACTAGAGGGAATTATTACATATATATATATATATATATATATATATATATATATATACTAGAGGACCCGACAGGCGTTGTCCTGTACACATATCTTAAATTCAAAAATTCCAAATTTTTTATGAATAAGCTTTAACAATCTGGACCGTTTTGAGTAAAATTATTTGTATTAAAAATTATTACAATGTAATTGTGTGTCAAGGTTTATACTTCTGGGTTGCTTAGAAGTGAAACACAAACGCAAACTATTTCCGATAAGAAATAATTTTAAATAAAAAAAGTTAAATAATGTGTGTAATCAATTAGCTACGCAAATAGATTTGTAGGTTAGGATAATTGTTGTCAAAGCACGTGTAAATTTAATAGAAAATCATGTAAAAAATACTCACTTCAATTGCATACTTAATTTAGAGAATGTATATATATAGTTTTTTTATGCACACTTCAAAACTCTTCAAACACTAATTACATCTGAATGTAATGATTTAATTAACACACGATTTTTTTCAACAAAATAATAACACGAAGTGACAAAATATTTTCCTGAAATGATCACAGCACCAACACTCAGGACCAACTTGAATTATAATAAAATATTTTTGAATATTCGATACTGCGATCTTAGCGCAGTCTGCCGGATCCAATGTAAAATATTCCAAGATCAACAGTTTATAAATAAAAAAATAATTAAATAAACATTTCTAAACCGAATTATAAATCTAAACCATTCTTGAGTACACTGGAACAGACAAAAACTTTAATCAAAATCGGCCCAGCCGTTTAGGAGGAGTTCCATTACATACACACGCACAAAAGAATTGCATATATAAAGATTATTTGAAAAGGTATTAATTAAAAACGCTAAAAAGCGTGAATCGTCTGCATTTTCGTAACAATAAAGACCGGGTTTGGCTAGTTTGGCTGAAAATCAATTTTCGACGCCAACTTACGTCTTTTTCAATTCCTACTATTAGCTCACGATCTCTATACATATTTTATTTCTTTGTTTGTTTATTTTTTTATTTATCTTGGTGGAATTTTTAATCGTTAATAAAATACATTTTAAAGCGCTCAAATGAGCTGAAATGTAATGTACATGATTATTTTGGATGACAATACAATAATTTAATACTAATTAATACAAATTATTGATTAAAACTAATTACTTAAAAAATTACAAATACAGCCACGTTGGCGACTTAGCGACCCTTTTGGCGACTTATGTCAAAATTTGAATTTTTTTTTTTTTTTCACGTGTTAAAGCATTCAATCGAAAAGAAATTTCATATACACGATTTTTTTGGATGACAAAACGATACTTTAATGATAATGAATAAAATTAATTACCACTTAATGTTGTGATTCTGTCATATGTATATACATATTTATATTAATTGCAACTATTTAATAAAAAGTAGCTAAAATAAATTTTTTCTTGGTTGATCTAAGTAGGAATTGATTTTTAAAATTTTGTTTATATTACTTGTGTATAACAATAGCGTTGTTACAACAATGCAGGTGAATGTTGAGTTGTACGTTTTGAATGTTTTTAATTAATATCTTTTTAACTATTTGCGATATTGGACCAAATTGTGAATCTAAACCATTCTCGAATTTACTTGAACCCACACAAAAAATTTCATCGAAATCGGTCAAGCCGTTTAGGAGGAGTTTAGTGACAAACATACGCACAGAAGGTTTTTATATATAAAGATATATATATATATATATATATATATACATATATATATGTATACATTATATATACATATATATATATGTATACATTATATATATATATATATTATATATACATATATATATTATATATACATATATATATTATATATACATATATATATATATATACATATGTATAAATTTCCCCTGAAAAAAATTTCAAAATGAAAAAAATTTAAATTTTTTTAAAAGAGTTGTCGTACCGCTACTTACACTTACATACTGATGGGCCGCGTGTTGGACACACCTGGTCTATGTGAACAACATCCATCATTTATTCACAAAGTTACAAAGGTAGCTTGTTACATTGATGATATTGCCATATGACACAAATCTGAAACTGTCTGAAAAAAATTCTCAACTATTCACTTAAAGGTATCTCTAAATATAGTCTCTTGAAATTAAAAATAAATCCATAAGGTACATCATACAGCTGGAAGAACTTGCTACGTTCTGATTTCTAAGCACGTAATATACCACTTGACAAAAGTGATCACCCATGTCCGGATGCTGTTACTGACTTATATAGATAACATCACTACGGTACTCCCCCATCAGTGAGTCAGTGGATAGTTAAACGAACGAAACATTTGCTTTTGTGAGCGTGTGAATTGTTGGTACCGCGTCAAGTGAGTCTGACGACTTCGTTGCTGCCTCAAGTGGGTCTAACATCTTTGGTTGCTGCGTCGAGTGGATCTGACAACTTTTGGTTGCCCTTTTTGATTGTAGATGGTGCCAAGCCAGCTGCGCGAAGGTTGAGTTTTTATTATTAATACAAGATTTTATTTGATTTGCGCTGCAATTAATTTGGATGAAATCTTGTAATTCGATTTTTACATACTTTAAATGTCAGATTGATTCAAAATTTTGCTCACTTGTCAAGGACCAATGACAATACAATATTTTAAAATTTTGTTTCGATATAGCAATCAGTTTAAAAGATATTAATTAAAAGCGTTAAAATGTGTGAATAGTATGTCTCTGTATGGAGTTTATTCCGCCGATACACTGAAAATCTAGACGGAGAAAGATTTTCGACATTTTCAAAACTACAATCATATTTTCCTTATGAAAATCAGTCAAAAAAAATTCTGAATCGGAAAGATTGTTTATTTCTCCATGATTCGATATAATAATTTTACAAAGTAATTATATTTTGCATTTTTTTCTAAAAAGAGCCGATATTGATGTGTTTTTACGAAAATAATATTTCAATCGTTCTGAATGAACTTCTTATGAATGTAATGAATCAAAATTCTGTACTGAAAAAGTTCATACTTTGTTAATTTAGAAGCAGGGATTTAAGAAATAAAAATACCAAATAACCTTTTTTTTCTTTTACAATTTTTCAAAAAAATACTCAAAGTTCTAATTAAATATTTAATAATTTCGTTAATTAAAAAAATAATGACACGAACCTTTTTTTCTGGGGATGTCAAGCTTTATACTTTATAATATGTCTAAAGGTTGAAAGATTTGTTGAAAAATTACAGATGTTAAAAAGTTTTTTTCTTTTCTGTCTAATAAACGTTTTTCTCGAGAAATCATTTTATACGATTCTTTCCTTTCATATTTTTGTTTAAAAATTACCTTTGTTTGCTATTGATGTGTGAAGTTTGAGAAAATTAACTTAAAAATTCATGCTCTTAAAAAGAATTTAAAACTCCATGGAAAGCTTCGCTTCGCAAAGTTCACATCTATTCACTTCCCGTAAAGCTAATTGGAAGAGCAAGTCTAACTCCAGAAGCCACACTATCGTGGCTCTAAAAATCAAAGTCAAGGAAAAATTCATAAATGAATAAATGATGGTTTAAAAAACTAAATAAAACACGTTTTTAATGCAAATTGAACTAAAAAAATAAAAATCGAACCAATTTTACTTACTCAATTTTACTCGATTTTTTATACTTTTTGGTTAATCGAACCATAAAGTAGAAAAAGATAATAATAATATAAGAATGAAATGATTAACTAGAAAATTAATATCATTGAGTTAAAAGCGTGGAGTGCTCTATTTCACTTGTTATAATTTCTTACTAGTTCTATTCAGAAAAGCATAGTTAGTATAGTAATGTGGTACAAAGAACCCCACGCTTCAACCTCAATGACATTTATTTTCTCATTAATCATTGTATTCTTATATTAAGAATTATTCTTTTTATTGGTAAATTCCTATTATAGTCCACCCTTTGGCGAAGAATTTTTTCAAGTCACGCCAAAATGGTGCCAATGCGCGTTTTTCAAAGTCTCGTCCAGGCAGAAGGAAAAAAACATGGCGTCTTGTCTGAAGGAGCAGGAATGGAAAACATTAAATCTTTAAGATTTTATATTTAGCTTCTGAAAATAGATACTTTTTAAAACTTACAGAACAATAATTCCATGGAAAATTTAGCTTTTCAAAAATAGGAAATGGAGAACATTCCGAAAAAAAGAATAATCAGAAGCTCGAAAGAGAAAATTCTCAAACGTTACGAACAAATTCAGTAAAATCTCCTTCTTCTAAAATTAGGAAATGAAGGACATTCTAATAAGTAAAAATTTATAGCCAACGGTCAAAAATGAAAAATTATTTTTTTTAACTTTTAAAAAATAGGCGATTAAGAACATTCCGAAAATGAATCGAAGCTGGATGTAGAAAAACTGAAATTTTTAAGGCATTATTAAGAACAAATTAATGATAAAATTCAACTTCTTAACGAAGGAAATTAGGAACATTCTAAAAAGAACGAATTGACGTTCCAAGGAGAAAAATTGAAACATTATGAACAAATTCCTGCATGATTTATTTCTTAAAAATATATAAAGCACACATTCTAAAATTACTCAAACGGCATTTGCCAAACAACGTACTTTTTTTTTTACATCATGCGGATCCTTTCCTCCTAGAGTACGTTATATCCATCATTTGAAAAGCACCATCTAATAATTACCAACTTTTTACAAAAAATTTAAAAAGAAAATAAACTTTGCTTTCGTCTCGTAACAATGAACGGTAATCCCAAAGCGTCGAATAAATGGTAACGGTTTTTACCACTCATACATAGTTGGTAGGGTTGCTGAAGCTAACGAAATTAATGGAAATTACTAATTGCTGATACCTAATGGACATAAATAACGGTATCTTATTTTAAAGAATTAAAAGAAGGGTGGCTAGCTTGGCGAACTTATAACCCAACTTGGCGACAAAAGAAGCACAAAAGCCGGGGGTGGGCTATATTAGGATCCAACGGAGATTCATTATTTCAGAGCCAAGGTTACTAATGTGGAAGCGCTTATCCAAACGACAGAGCACACCACATACGGTCCATAGGCTTGTATCATAACCATTAGACAAAAGTCATCACCCATATTCAGAGACTGTTACTGACTTATATAGATACCATATCTAAAACAGAGAACGCTGACATCTCTTCAAGCCAGACTTAGTCTAAAAGAACCAACTGCTATCAAAAGCTAAAATCTCTGTTTACTGAGGAATCACTCTTGATACAGAACTACGCTTGTACGAACATATAAAAAAATATGTACCCATAACTTGACTTGACTCAAAAACTTGAGAATCCTGTAAAGTCTGTGTGGCACAGTCTGTGGGGAGGGGGAAGTCAAAGAATTTTGATAACAACTTATACCACCCTAATTCATCTCATCATTGGATATGCATCACCGATTTAGTCACATGTCTCATGTTCGACCCTAGATAATATGGATAGAATATAGGCTAGGTCAGCGTTTCTCAAACTATGGGGAGCACCCCCTAGGGGGCGTGATAATCCTACTAGGGGGGTGCAAGCATATCGAAAAGTAGAAACCAAAAGGTAATTTTTAAAATATATATATATTAATTTACTGAAAGAAAGCAGGGCAAAATACATTCTGGCATAACTAAAAAATAAAACACACATTTACCCTAATATAGTACACATATAAATGTATCAGTCCTGTACAAGGCATTTGATAATTAATTTAACAATACTAAGTTACCAGTAAGCCCCATTGACTTGTCATATATAAAATTATATAAGAAATTTAATACTTATCTTGATAATTTCTACGGTTTATAATTAAAATGGTTTGTAGCTATACGTCAAAGTATATATTATTGAATTCAATAAATTTTTATTGTATAGAAGGGGTGATGAAAATAATAATTGACAATTGGGTCGTAAATATTGAAAATTTGAAAAGCACTGGGCTAGACCGTAAAGATAATCTTCGGAGCTGTGGCTTCCACTGACTATATCAAGTCACAGCAGGAATTCAGACTACAATCACTCGAAAGCAGATTGAGAACCTAAGTTGTTTGGTTTACCAACAAGAAAAATACTACATTAGCCACCAAGCTTTTCATACATGGAGCAAAAGTACAAGGTTCAAACGATCCTCAACATTACAGTTTGATGAAACATACCGACAAAAGATTTGACTGGAACAAAATAGGCATGCGATTTTACAGGAAACAGTGCAGGGTGCTTTATACTTCCTAAAAACACCAAAATGAGATCTTAACTTCTCGAACCCAACTCCAAAAAAGAACCAGGCGCTGTTATCAAAGCCAAAGGAATCAAAACCATCGTTTCATACTTAAAAGAAGACCATGTTTTTGCTTTCACTGATGGAACTTCAAATGAGACTTTGTAAAATGGAGTAGCTGGTTCCAATTTTACCTTTCCACTGGGTAGCAAAACAAAACATTTAAAAGTCGGCGCTAGAAACATCTCATTTAACTACAGCTTTGAGCTCCAAACCATTAAGATGACATTGAACGAGTATTTAAATCCCCAGCATGCAGTGGATGCTGAAGCAATAATCATATTCAGCGACAACAGTTTCCCTTCAAATGATTCTAAAAGAAGGTTCGGTTATTGTCCTGAACATATACAATGCTCTGCACAAAATTCTCAGCTTAAATAAGAAATTGCTGATGCAATAGGTACCTTCCCATGAAAGAGTTGACGCAACCCATACTGCTGATGCCTTAGCTATAAGAGCATGAACACTAAACAATAATAAGCTACACAATAGGAGTCACACTGAACGATATAATTTCAAGAATAAGGTCTAGATTCAAAGACAAAACTGCAAAATATAAATATTAAGTTTCCCTGAACTACTCATTACAAATAGAACTTTGGCAAATACACTCACCAGACTCAAGACATGCCACCTGAGAGAGACAAAAATGCACAAAGATGGAAGAATGTACTTGCAATGTAGAAACTATCCTGACACAGAACTGACCCCTGACCTCCTTCTATATAATATGTCGGCATATTATTTCATAAACACGACAACGAATCAACCAACAGAGAATGTTATAGCTTATAAAGTTGAATACTCACATCGTATTTCGTCTTATTAAAAATTAAAATGGGTTAACCATTTTTGCAGTGGATCATGATATTCATATTGAGTGAAATAAATTAAATTTAGAACATATATTTCTCCTTTGACTGTTTCTAAGGTTACTGTAGACTGTACAATTACTTTTTAACATTGCTGCATCGTCGTCTTCAAAGCAAAATCAGTTTAACAGCAACATATATTTTTAGGATAATATTCATAGGTAAATATTGAAATTCGAAGTACAGGTTTTTAATTTCAGTTTCTTCTAAAATCACAATTTATTCAAATGTGTACAAAATATAGTTACTTTCATCTGTTGTCATATTTGCACATATGATAATTTAGATATGATTTTAGTTTCGTCTAAATAAATACAAAATGATTAAAGTGGAAAATAACTATCCTTAGTTACACAAGTACATGAATTATTCATTAAATATAATTTTAAAAAGTGTAAATTAAGTATGAATTAATAAGTATTTAAATGAAATAATTTAATATGGATTAGAGGTAAAAGTTATCTTTCTTAGGATCTACATTTTGAATATTCTTAACAGCTGCAAAGTGTTTTAAGGATATACTTCAGAATAAACAGTGAATTATATAAATAAATATATTTGAAGAAGTAAGGAACGATGGTCATAAGAAAAAAGTTCCGAAGTATATCAACAAATGGCACTGTAAGATGCAAGATATCCCTCCCTACATTGCAACAACAGTGACGCAACTGATCAAGAGACATTTTGGAAATGATAGAATGCTCAGCAGTAATTTTTTAATCCACAGAGTTTGGCTTTCAAGATCATCTAAACTCAACAGTATATTAAACATGTCTTGCGCATGTCTTCTGATAGCTTACAGACATTTTTCTTGTTGCTATTTGTACGGATTGGAGCAAGGACTACAAAAAACCAATTTTTCTTATCCAATGTGGCGTAATCTTGCTGAAGTAAATGGACATTGTCCCAACTGTAAAACTACATGGAAGTTCTTTTTTTCCTTTGGAAAGTTGAAACAATACAGTTGGTTTGAAGTACAACTCATGCCAAAGCTGTCGTAAATCATTTAAGAATATTACTTGTTACCAAGTCTACTTTTGTTTTTCCGCTCACAGTACCTTCTATTCATACACTTTGGGATTAATTTTCTACAGCCATACCGTTCCTCCCTTTTTCAAATATGTTAGTTCAAACTTGTCACAGTACTTATCAGTTTTTTTTACTACATTTTGTAAGAGAGACTTTAATTATATAATCACACCTTGCATATATATTACCACATTGGTACTTTAAGTAAGATGTGCGTGTTTATTAATAATTTTATTGCGCTGGATTAAATAGTCTAACAATTCAACAAATTTTTACACTCAAATAGGCTCGATTTTGGAAGAAACTATGAGCTTCAATTTCAGAAGCTATAAGACAAATGATCGAAAATTTGTTAAGAAAAGAAATTCATGAGGAAACAAAAATATAATTTTCCACTAACTATTTGAAAAAACAAGTTAGTATTTGTTAAAATATGTTAACTGGTTAAAGATATTTATAAAGTACAATTAGTAAAACGAGCTGCATCCTAACACAAAAACAGTCGTTAAAAATTCATGAGGATGGTACTAAAAACAAAATATTACTTCTTTTATGTTAATTTCTGCTCTCATCGAAGTAAATGATGCTAAAAGTAATGCTAATGAGCTTTTTAATGGGTGTGTGAATTTTATCATAAAAAAGGACAAAATTGCTGGAAATAAAATGCACTCATCATACATAGAAGAAATGGATATATAATGTGTTACTGCTAGATCTATGAAATATTTTATTCAAGAATATCAGCTTTTTTATCCATTACGAACAAATATTAATTCTACGTTTATTGATGTTCTTTTTGTGTGTAACAATTTATCTCAGCGGGATAAATTGGCTGCATGATTAAAAATATATTTGTAAAAAAAGAAAAATTAATTTACAAACAGGATTTATGTTTAATTAATTTTTTATAGGTATTCGTTCAATATTTTTCTGAAAGTTGTCCTTTTTGTTCAGATTCTTCTAATGCAGTGCTTCTCAAACTTTCAATACTTGCGTCCCCCTTTCGAACACAATTTTTATCGCCCCCTATACATTAATAATGTACTGAATGCAATAATAATGCACTTTGATGCTAAAGCTACAATAGGCGATCTTAATTATAAACCCTACAAATTAGTAACCTAAGTATTAAAATTTTGTATACTACTTTTAAGCAAGAATAAATAAATAAATAAATAAAATAATAGGAAAATTAATATGTTAATTTTCCTTTCTCTAATTTTTAAGATGAACATATTGCAAAATCTCGTGGCTGCTTAGAAGACAAAATATAGATATCTGCTAAATATAGAAAAATAATTTAGAGGGTAAATTTTTCTAACCATATATAAGCATTCCTTATAAAAACTTTGCTTTGCAAGACAAGCCCATGGAAATCGTTAATACTTTTTAAACTTATTCTTAATTTAGTATTAATTAATTAGTTATAAAATACTCTGTGCAGCACTGATACATTTAAAGTATACCGGCTGAAGAGCCCGCGCTTTTCCCGAGTTCATTTATAAGAAAATAAAAAAAATATTGATATAATAGCTGAATTGTAAGGAGAGCAAAGCCAAGTGCTCGACAATGCTTACAAGAATGTAAAATGATTTTTTTAAAATGGTTGCTCAAATTATAATTAGTTTTAAGCGAATTGTAATTTTAACCCTCACAGAATCAGCATTCATAATTGATGTTAAATAATGAACAATAATATAAATTTCCGATGAAGAATAATTGTATTATTTTTAATATTTAAAGCGAAAAGACATCAACATGTTTTAACCCGGGAGCAGGCGCGCACTCGATACAGTCGAGCGGGGTTATTAAGTCACCCCAATCCTTTTTTTTTTATAATTATTTTATTGTACACGATACAAATCGTGATTCCAGTGAATAATTTAACTAAGAGAAAGTTTACTTACCTACTTTCAAGAACTTTTCAATTTTTCTTTGGTAACAGATAAACAGTTTTGCCAGAATTAACGATTTTGTAATCTGTGTGTCCCGCGTGACCACTTCCGGGTAAAAATTGTATTCATTATGATAATATGTATGTTACTGCTAAAAAAATTGATTAAAACGTATTTTTGCATGGAAAAAAGTGCAACGGAGAAATACATACTACCCTAAATAAGAAACAAACACGTAAGAGAGGGGTCATAACTAACTGTACCAATAACTTAGAAGGTCATGCAGATTACAGCTATAATGTGCATTATTTCAAAAATAATGACAGTGATGAAATTTTTATGTTCCTAAAGTTCTTCGATTCTGGGTCTGGGATCTATTTTTTCTCTGAAAGAGTTATATGTTAGGCTTAAAAAGAAAGCGTAGTAAAAATATCTCTGATCTTGGGATTACAGCAAATCAAATAATAGTTTTTTTTTTACTTGGTTATATGATCAAAGATACCTAATTAGGTATTGAAGATGTTTTTATTTTTGATTACTTAATATCGCGTGTGCCTATAAATTATATCTGAGTAAAAGTGCATTTTTTATTATGTCTGAAAGTATTTTGTTGTAATTCATTCCAGTAAACTAATTATTTTTAAACCTTCTATTTTCGATATGCTCGCGGCTCCCTCGTAAGGTTATCGCGCCCCTCCAGGGGGGCGCGCCCCACAGTTTGAGAAACACTGTTCTAATGTATTTGTCATGAAATATATTTGTACACTTTTCATCTTTTCCCATCATTTGCATAACTTTATGGAATTGATGTTCTTCTTTTAACACTAAATGCCATTTAAATATTGTTTTTAAATGTTTTTTTTATTTCTAATTTAAACTAAATTTTGATTCCTTGTAATATTGGCATATAGTCTTTTAATCACTTTTTCTCTAATTATATTTATTTTCAAATTTGCTTAATAATCAATATGTAATTATTATATAAAATTATTTTAAAATGTGTTTTTTAGACTTAAAATAGCATTAATTTTCTTAACATTTAGTAAATTTAAAGATTTTTAAGTAATAAGAATTTTTCAAGATACCTTATTTTTATAATAATAATTTGCTTTGTTATATACATAATCATAGAATCTTATTTTCTTATTGTATTAAATATAATCTAATCTGTGGTGACAAGTTATTTATTTATATAAAATTTTTCATCCACTCCATAATTTATCATTTTAATAATTATACCAATAATTTTTAAGAGTATTTGACTTTTACTTTTTGCATGAATTATACAATTTCAGCGTAATGAAATAAGAGAAGTTTGACTTATAAATATTTTAACAAAAAAAATATAGCTTTAACTCTGAGAACAGATAAGTTTTTTACAATATTTCTCTAGATTATATTAATGGGGTTTTTCACATAATTATCAGTCTTTTAAACGCAAAATGTTTCAAGAAATAAATTTTAAAAGAGAAAAAATTGCATTAACCTTTTTTTTTTATAAATAATACAACAAATAAAATCTTTAGTTGAGATAGACCTAACGCTGTTTATTGATTACAAATAAAGTCATAGTATAAATTTATTTTTATTATAAATTTTTTAGTTAGAAATTCATGAAGTAACCAAAGTTTTTCATGAAAAAAAAAAGGAAAATGTATTTTACTACCATCAAACGTTATCATTTAGATGCAAAAATAAGAATGGAGAATCATATGAGACAAAAGTTAATTTAATGTGTCTATATAATAATAAATAGAAGGCAAAATCAAGTAACGGAAGAATGAGTTGGAAATTTAAATTTATAAGTGTAGCTCAAATTGCAGGAATGAGAATTAACTATTTATTATAGAAATTAAGCTATTAATTGATTTTCTTTCATTTTTTAAAGAAATCTTCAATGTCTCTTATCAGAATTTTTAAAATATAAAAAACTTATTTTTGAAATTTTTATATCATCTCGTAAGAAATTCTTGGTTAGATTTTGAAAGACATAAGTAAAAGTTTATCTTTTGAATCAGTATCACAATATATGAAATTTATTTAAAATTTTAATTTGGTCAAATGTAGTAGCAAAGCTACGAATATTTAAGCAGCAGCTTTATTTTAATGATATATGAGCTTCATTAAATAGAACTGAATAAATATTGTTTCATCGTATTAAATAAAATTCAAATATTAAATATTAAGAAAATATGTTTTTCTAAAATTGTGTAATAATATGAATTATTATTGTAAATTAATTTCTAGTTATTAATTTCTTAATAATATTCCCCTAAAGGTAAATAAATATGTAAGCACTATCCAATTTTTTCTCTCATATTTTCCCCTCATGTTATTAGAAATCGTTCATTTGAAAATTTTGCAACTGCAAGTAATCAGCTTTTACATAAATATTTCACTGATCAAAATTAAAATATAGACACTAATATCTTATTTACTGTAGTTTTAAAAAAACAATTTGGGGGGGAAGAGGGGGGGAATCATTGACTTTTTTTCAATATTTAAGCCAAGTTTTCTTCAAATGAAAAGCACATAAATCAAAATAACTATTACTAGAGAGAGTTATTACACGCAAAGAAGATTTTATGATTGTTTTCTTGAATATAATTTAAATTTTCGTACATGTCTTTATTCGTGATGCACATTTTGTATTTATTGCCGAATCTTTAAGTATTAATTATGTATACAATCTAACGGAACATGTAATATAAAGGTATTGATATTATTTATTTGGATTATATTTCTTCCTTAGAAACAGTTTAATACAATTATAAGAATCCAAAAGAATGTTAAAATTTATAAGGCATATTTATTCCTGTATCGTTTGCTTTGCTTGTGAACTTACTTCAGTTTTCAGAAATAAAGGAACTGCTTTCTTAACAAAGTCTGATACGAAACTCGGTATTGGTTTCTCAGTTAATATTTCCAAAGAGTTTTGCAAAAAAGAAGAAATTTATAGAAAATATTAACACTAATTAGAACGAACTGTACATCCAATCATCAACACACATTCAAACACAATTTCTGATCATTTCACAAATAATGACATGCAACCCTTTTTACATTTTTTTTAAAATCGGCCTGTTTCTTTCTGGCCATAGTGATTTTAAATATATGTAATGATGAAAAATATATCAATCTATTACTAGTCCTTAATTAAGTGTTGAGTATCACATTTTTTTTTTTGTTTCAGGTATCCGACTACGTTCGGAACCATGATTTCGAAAATGCATATCTATATACACTCTGTCGCAAAAAAATATATGCACCCAGAAGAAATGAGCTACATTCACGAAATTTGGTATGCATGTAGTGTATATGAAAATAAACAAATGATTAAAAATTCAGAACAAAATATCATTTTATTAAGCGGTTACAGCTTGCAAAAGGTTAAAAATCAGTAAGTAGTAAAGCCACCTCTGGCAGCTATACAAGCCGAAATTCGGCGTGGCATCGATTCAATTAGATCACTTATGACCCCCTGTGGAAGATCCTGCCATAGTCTTTGCATCTGCGCAGTTAATTCTCCTGTATCTCGGGACGGCTGCAGTTGCCTTCCCAGCGCGTTCCAGACATGTTCTATTGGCGAAAGATCTGGTGACCTGGCAGGCCATGGTAGGACGTCATATCCTTGAAGACATTGTTGAGAGAGTCGCGAGTATGTGGACGAGCATTATCCTGTTGATAAATGGCACCTGGGCGACTTGATAGCATGGGTAGCACAATCGGCGTTAAAATATCGTCCACGTATCTGCGAGCTGTCAAAGTGCCTTGAAGGACCACTAAAGATGATCGTGTGTCCCAAGAAATTGCTCCCCACACTGTCACACCTTGTGAAATTGCTGTATGCCGCTCGACAATAAATGCCGGATCCGACCGCTGGCCGGTGCGCCTCCAGACACGTGTGCGGTGGTCATCAGCACTGAGACTGAATCGGGATTCATCACTGAAGATGACACGTCTCCAGTCTGTCACACTCCAAGTTGCCCGAGGTCGGCAAAAATCCAGTCGACACTGCCTATGATGTGGGGTCAGTGGCAAGCGTCTTAGCGGACGTCGGCTCCTCAAGCCAACTTCGGTCAGTCGTCTCCTTATGGTTTCTCTTGATGGCACTGGATGTCTGGAAGGAGGTAAGTGGCGTTGAATCGATGCTAGCGACGTTGTTGGTGCCGAAGTGGCCACTCTTCTGATTGCACGATCCTCGCGATCATTTGTGTTCCTGGGACGTCCTGACCCTCCGCGACGGTACACTCTACCTTCTGTGATCCACTGTTGCCAACACCGAGCAACTACCATATCGCTCCGACCGAGGTGGCGGCCGATACGTCTATTCGACCAACCTGCTTCTCTGAGGCCTATTATACGGCCCCTATCAAAGTCCGTCAGCTGCTCGTACTGCCGCCGGTTACGTCTTAGAGGCATCCTAAGTCTCAATATCGTCTATCAAAGTCATCAGATTCGTTTGGATAGCCGTACGGCGCTCGTACTCATGCTTTTAAACTCTCCCAGTTGCGCAACTAATATGCGCATTAGCCTTGTCTCATTGGCTTCGAAATTTTAATCATTTGCATATCTCTTACCAGACTACATTCTTGCCGAGTTTCGTGATTGTAGCTTGATTTCTTCTGGGTGCATATATTTTTTGCGACAGAGTGTATATAAAGGAGAAAAGCGACTCACTCACTCACTGACTGACTAATCACGATATCTCCGGAACTATTAAACCTACAAACTTGAAAAAGTAGACGTCAGCTAAGAACGGATTTTGCAAAGTTCGAACCCCAAGGGGCGTTACGAGAGTTTAAGGGGCTTTATAGATAATTATTTCCTTTACTAAACTGTTAGATTTAAAGTCGTGAAACTTGGTACACAGATTTCTTTTATAAAGTAGAGATTCCCTACATAATGATTTTTACAATAATCGACCTCCAAGGGGCATTGAGGGCGCTTAAGGGGCGTTATACATAATTAGTTCCATTTTTAAACTATTAGACGTACAGTCTTGAAATTTAGTAAGCGGATTCCTTTCATAGAGTACAGATCCCCTACAGAATGGGTTTTGTGAAAATCGACTCCCAAGTGGCGTTGTAGAGAATTAAGTGGCGTTATAGGCAATTAACTCCTTTTTTAAATTATTAGACGTAAAATCTCGAAAATTCTTAAGCTGATGCCATTCATTGAGTAGAGATCCGCTAAAAGATGGGTTTTCTGAAAATCGTTTCCTAAGTGGCGTTGCGAGGGCTCAAGGGGCGTTAAACATAATTATTTCCATTTTACACTATTAGACGTACAGTCTTGAAATTTGGTAAGCGGATTCCCTTAATAGAGTACAGATCCACTGCAAAATGGGTTTTGTCAAAATCGACTCCCAAGTGTCGTTGTAGAGTATTAGGTGGCATTATAGGCAATTAACTCCTTTTTTAAACTATTAGACGTAAAATCTTGAAATTGAGTTAGCAGATTCCATTTACTGGGTAGTGATCTGTCATAAGATGGGTTTTGTGTAAATCGTTTCCTAAGTGGCGTTGCGGGGACTTACGGGGCGTTTTAGATAATTATTTCCATTTTTAAACTATTAGACGTACAATCTTAAAATTTGGTAAGCTAATTCCTTTCATGGTGTAGAGATCCGCTACAAAATAGTTTTGGGGAAAATTGATTCCCAAGGGTCACTGAGGGTGATTAAGTGGCGTAATAGATAAATATTTCCGCGTTTCAACTAATAGAACCACCTGCTTGAAAATTAGAAGGTATGTTCCGCTCATGGAATAAAGTTCCTTTTACAAAGATTTTTGCGAAAACGGACCCCCAAAGGAGTGAGTTTGCGAGGGATTACGGCATGTTATAGAAAAATTCCTGTTTTTGACTTTAACTCACTTACTTGAAATTTGTTGAGCACTTTTTTTTCTTTAGTTGAATAGAGTTCCACTAAGAATGGATTTTACGGAGATCAACTCCAGGGGGAAGCGGAAAAAGTTATTGGGGCGTATTGATAGACAAAATTTCCGTTTTTGAACTGCTAAGACTATAATAATATAAATTTGGTTTGCATGTATCTTTTGTTGAATTGGAATCAGCTAAGAATGCTGTCAACGAGGTATTGATGATAAAAATTCCGTTTTTGCTCTGTTAGATTTAGACTTGAAATTCAGCACGCATGTTTATTTTATGGAGTAGAGATCAACTTTATCAACATGCACAATTTGGACTGAATATAAGCTCAGTAAAAAAAAAACGCTCGTGGAATAATTAGGTACAGGAAGTGAATCTATCTTCATAATATTGAAGGTTCGAATTATCGAGAGTTTTATAGGATGTTGTTGCGTGTTGTTTTCTGGCCAGTCCCAAATTTTACTTCGAAATATTGAGTGCACCAAAACGTATGGTTTTAGTTCGAAATATCGATAGTTTTTCTAGGGGCTGAGCATATACTTCGAATTAGCGAGAGGTTCGTATTATCGAGAGTCGACTGTATATTCATTTATGCGCTTCTTCAAAACCACGTTCTGAATGAAGTTTGATACCTTAAAGTTAAAAAAAAAAAGGTATAAAAAAAGTCTTAATTTCAAATTGCTTGCTCCTAATAGTATTTTCTTCTTTAATTTGTACATTTTGTTTCCAATAAAATTGAGTTTATATTATTTTGTAACTTCTCATATATTTAATTTTGTGAGGTTTAGATTGTTTTAATTTTATAGCTCACGTTAACCTCGCGGGCAATGAGATTGCTGACTCCATAGCAAAATATGGCGCATTTCAACACACTATGAACTCGGCCACTCTCACCTATTCAGAACCACATTCCACCTACATCAACAACAAGCAATCCACTGCTCCTCCTGCTTTTTACTGGTATGAGGTTAAACGACCTGGTGGTTCTCTTTTCCTTCAATGTAGCAGGAAGAAACAAGCTATTCTGACCTGTTTTCCGGAGTGGTCACCTCCGAAGTTTGACTTTTAAGGATGGAAGTAAAGTTTTTGCGACTTGAGTTAGATGTTCGGCCTACCAGGCATCTCCAGAACACATTATTAACTGCCTGGGCCTTTCAAAACCAAATCTGTATGAAGACTGTCTAATGGTGTTGGACTTTTTGAGAGTGAATGAGATCATGGACTTGGTCTAGCTTGGCTAGACATGGAGATGACCAACAACATAACAAAATTTTATAGCTTCATTGTTTTGTTTGTGTAACTTCATTGGTTTATTTTCTAACTTTTTTTTTTTAATTTGTAGGCTTTTTCTTTGTTTTAAATCTTTATTTCATTTACTTCGGTTAACCACTTGTGATGTTGTCATTTGAATGTTTCGTTTGTTTTCATTAAGACAAGTATTCCCTAATGTTGTAAATAGTGTTCACAATCCTTGTTATGTGGAACGCAAGATAGGTTGACACTCTTTAAAGACATATTAACCTTTTGCGATTGCTAAGAACACTCATTTATATAAATTATTATCTTATTTTCATTTAATTTTGCACAGTAGAATGAGAAAATAATTTGCTTACGTAGTTTCATTTATCATAACGCAGTGCTTCTCTAACTTTCAATATTTGCGACCAACTATTCAATCAGAATTTTCATTGCACCACCCTCCATACTGACACTGAAGCTACAATACACTTTCACCTGTTAAGGCCCACCGGCATATATAACCGTCTCACTCAGCCAAAGCGTTAAATGCCCCGCACGTACATGTACATCTTTTCGAATTACGATCTTCTCTGTTCACTGATATCCATAAGGTTTTTCCGACGACTTTGGAATAAAATAAAAGGACCTTGATAGTGTTTGCGAAGGATTTACTTATTTCGGAAGTTCTGTTTATTTATTTATTTTCATTTCCACCTTCACCCCCCCCCCCAAAAAAAAGCATCACATACACGGGCCTACGTGGAAAACCAAGACATGGAGGGGATGAATCCCGTAACTTTAAATCGGTAGTTTTGTGATTAAAAATAAACCGTACAAATTATCAAGATAAGTGTTAACTTTTGTAAACATTTTATGTATAATAAGCCAATGGGGTCACTGATAATTATTAAAAACTTGTTCTTAACTTAGCATTGTTAAATAATTATAACATACATTGTGCATTACTCTGATACATTTATGAATGCAAACATTTATTTTATATTTTATTATGTTGGTTTACTTTAAGTAAATTAATAATTTTGCTTAAATAATCTTTTGTTTCTGACTTTTCAATATGCTCGCGCCCCTCTCGTAAAGTTATAACGCCCCCTAGGGGGCGTGTCCACAGTTTGGGATACTTATGAGAAAGTAATTACTATTTTTCGTTAAATAGGCGATATTTTATGAAACGAAGCACATGATTGTCAATTCAGCTCGAGCGACACATTTGAAATTGTGGTTGTCTACTTAGAGAGTTATCTTGAACGTGTGTTAATCGTCTTGTGATAGTACATAATAAATTTATTACACTATCACGAAAAACTTTTTTATGTATAGAGAGAAAATCAGTACAGTATATTTGTTGACAATGTTTTGAATCCGAATGCCATCTCCTCATATCTCGTTGCCAGATTTAAAAATGAATTAAATTATATTTGTCATGAACTTTTTTTTTTGTTTCAAATTTAGTGCTGAATAAATTTACTAAAGGTAAATCAATTATATTTTTATTTTAAAAAAAGTTAAAACAATAAGTACATGTTTTCCACAGTAAAAAAAAAAAACTTTTTCTTTTTTAAAATTCTCTCTCAATAAAAAATCTTACGTTAAAAATCAAATATTTTATGCATTAAAAAATCTGTTTTATTTTTAAAAAATTGTGAATATCTTTTATTTTGTTTTACTTAATTTACATAAAAACACAATTTATTCTTAATATCTTTTAAAAGTACAATTAAATCGAAAGGGAAAAAGTGTTATAACCCAAACAAAAAAAAATAATTTTAGATAACAGGAATTCGTTCCAAATTCCTAGCATAGCTATTGGGACCACAAATCATGCTGCCAGATATTTGTAATGAGAAACTCAAAAATTCTTTAATCAAACTTCCTTATAATATTTTTATTTTCCCTCTCCGCGTGAACAATCCTTTTAAAAATGCATTATTCTTTCATTTCGCCATATTGATTTCACCCCGCTAAAATATTTCCAATGACGATTCATCTCAAAATCAAATCGAGAAAATAAAAGAAGAATCGCATTTAAAGCCAAAACTATTCGATCTCTGTCGCAAAAGAAAATTTTCCACAATGCAATGCTCCGCTATCAACCTATTCATTCATACTGCTGCCACGGCATTCACACCAAATACACACTTCTTTGTTCAGAATTTTGTCCTCATCCTCTGAAATATTTTCACCTAATTAGCCTCATTTATCATCGAGTGAGTAATTACCCACGGAAGACCCCTAGGTGACCTTTTTGGGGGTTCCTGGTTCCCCCCTCCCCGCCTCATTCGGAGGAGATTCGCTGAAAGAGGCGGGTTGAAAATGCAAATGGTGAGATATTTCTCCGATTGCGGTCGCGCTGGATGACATGCCACCGGGAAAAAAGAATGAAATGTTGTCCATGACGAATTCTGCAAACCATGCATTATCACGTGATAGCAGGGAAGTGAACAAGTTTGTGGATTTTGTAATGATAGCTCGAGGCAAAGTTTTGAATCGGAAATTACAATCTTTCTGACTTTGAAGTTTTTAATTTTGCTTGTTAAAGAAAAGTTTTGTCTGTGTACTATTGTAGCTATCAAGTGAAAATACTTTCTTTTGTTATGAGTTTAAATTTATGTGTTATAAATTTAAATATTTTGATTTTATTTCGTAACTGCGAATTGCTAAACTGGTCTTGCCCAATGAACAGAACATAGAGCGGAATGTTTAAAATAATTCTGAAAATGTTCCTACAATGCTTTTAATAAAATAAATTAAATTGATAAAATATTTTAATACAATAACTAAAATGTAATAAAATATTTGTCCGGCATAAAATATATATGGTGAAAATCTATATAAATTTATTATTAATAAAATAATTCCTTTTTTTTTTCTCCGCGAAAATTGAAAATATTTTTTCTTACATCAAATTTGCTTTATCAGTATTTATTGTGTATTATAGTCAAGAGATGTAAAAAATAGAGTTTGATTTATTGTGTGCCATTAAATTAATTTCTTACAAATAAACATTTTAAGATAAAATTATTTATTTTTTTTTAAAAAATAAATAAATAATTAAATGTTTTATGATTGTTTGGTTTAAATTCAAGATGTTATTCAGAAAAAGTGAAAGAATGGACACTTACTTCCCTTCAAATGTACTTTGGAATTGAAGAATTATAATCTCCATTCACTAATATTTAATTGAGTCACATACAACCCCTCGATATTGAAATGAAAAGGAATTTCATGCACATCTTCTGGTACCAGGGAACGTGAATTTCTTATAACATTGAGATAAGGGAAACCCAGGGCTTCTCGAACTGTAATTTTTTTCGTCTTGGTTCAACTAAAAAATATATATATATCGGTTCAGTTCTGGTTTTTGTTTCGCCAAAAGTAATGGTTTTGGCTCATTTCAGAATGAATAAATTCATTTTATGTATATTTCTATGTGTATTACAAAGTTATTTCTGTCACAAACAAGAAATGTAATTCTGTAAAAATTAAAATTTTTGTTCTTTTTTAAATTGGTAAACTACATGAATTGATACAATCAACCAGCACTCACGAAACGAGTGGACAGAAGAAAACGGCCAGCTTTAATATGGTTATCCTTATGAAAATTGAATCTGACAACTAGGTTTATGATTATTTGAGTTAGGTATTCCCTCGTCACTTACAGCTCTTAGTGTACGCTTGGACTTTCAATAATATTTATGTAAAAAAATATGTTTATTTGTTTATTTAACATAGGAAAATTGCTAAACCGTAATAAACCGATATCTTATTTTTGTTTCGGTTCCGGTCCGAAGCCCTCGGGAAAATTTTGAGAATTCAGAACAAAACTGAATGGATTCAGAATCAAATCAGATTCTTAGAAGAGAAAGTTTCAGCCGAGACAGTTATTGATGTCTAGGAGACTTAGTTGTCGTGTCCTTCCCGAAGGGAAGGAATGAAAGTTGCCAGAACCGGAGACATGCTAGACTTTTTTTTACGATATATGGCGACACCAACTATCTCCACCTTCACAATTTCTGCATGGAACTGGAGGGGAGGGAAATATTCACCAGCTCCCGTGGTTTCTGCTGAGACCTCCCACAAGACTTTCAGACCCATTGATTTAATGGGTTTACTTACTTTTTGTATACTCGGAGGGTATTTGGTGGCATCAGGCATCGAACCCAGGCGATTCGGTCTGGAGTTCGATGCTCTAATCACTAGGTTACCCACGGTCCAGGAGACTTATTCAAAGCACATAATAGTACATTAAATGAATACTTTGTAACATATACACTGGTAAACCCTTTTTATTCTCTCTTTAGATATATTTAAATAGTAATGTCTAGCTGCGTTTTTTATAATTCCTTCATAAAGGTAAATTTCTCTTGTCAAATAATGCCGAAAAGCTAGCTAGGTGGCTTAGTTGGTTAGACACTGACTTCGTATGCCCAAGTTTTTGGGTTCAATCCCGGTGAAAGTCAGATTTCCATGATCCAAAATACCACAGCGTATGTCGTATGATTATGCAGTATGTTAAAGTTCCCCATAGGACCTATTTAGATTTGATGATCTCGACAAAATAAAATTTCTGGTATAATTTTGCATCGTTAGAGCTTAAGTTTCTGGGGAGAACACTGGGGGTCAAATTTACATTGTAGTAATTGGTATCCACTTATATGGTACCACACTAAGAAGTGATACCACCTCCCGAAGTTTACTAGGCTTGCAATGAATATTACCAATCCCCAGCCCCATTTAAAAAAATAATGTCATAAAAAGTCTGAAAATGTAAAATAATTGTCCGCTATTCATATAATAAATATTACAGAAAGATTGCCTTTATATTAATAATTGATGCACAAAGGTTATTGTGCATTAAATTATTACTTCAAATTAGCATTTGGATTTTGTTAATTAATAGAACTTTTATTATGCCGTTGCCTAATACTTTTATTGATATTAATCATAAGGCATACACTATAATTAATTTGCTTAAAAAGCTGAGTACAAATACGAAAAAAATAAATCTTTTATACATATACAGAAGATATTATTATTTAATTTAAAATATCAAAAACTGCTAAATTCTCCGAAGTATGATTTCAATTTTTATTTCCATTTGTATTTTAAACAAAAAAAAAGAAAAATACATTGTATTTTTGACAAATCTAACTTTTGAAGTAGATGATTTAACACAAGACAGTCTCTACGTCAGAAGTAAGGATAAACTAAATCAGTATAAAATTCCACAAATCTAATTATATATTTACTTCCCTTCATCAATCCAACTTAAGGAGAAACAAATGAAATACTAAAAAAAGAACAGCTTTATTCTTTCATTACTTTCCCGGACTATATCCTTGATAATAGCCAGCGAAAGTTTCTTTTTTAATGATAATATCAAAGCCATAAAATATTCAAAAAAATTCTTCACTCGATATCACGTGACAATGTACGGAGGCAGAGCTCCCTGGTGGTTAATATTTGATTAAAACGTGCAAGAGCATAAGCCTCTTTATTGTCTCCAATGAACGCTCTGCAAATGCCTGTTAATATCTACACGTATTTAATTAAATACCAAGACATCGTACTAAATGTCTTAATACGGTAAATCATTATATCACGGAGTGTAAAAGCAATGAAGGCCATTCTGTTTAACGCTTTGTTTATAGCGTTTGCTTAAACCTCGAAAATTAATTTTCAGTTTGGGGAGGTATTTGCTTTAGGGAAAACACTTACGGACGGAAGAATTAGGGGGAAAAAACCTACTTTTTTCTCGACTTAATTGGATTTGATGCTTGTAATGAAAGCCTCTGTAGCAAGAAAAATTGTAAAATGGCGCCGTTAAATGAAGCAGGAGTGTTTTGTTTCTAAGATGGTGTGTTACTTATGTATGAAAAGACATTAATAAAGGTTGTAAATAATTTTCCGCCAAGAAAGGTTTTAATATTGGATATTCGTACTTGGCAGGGGAAGATTGGTTTCTTGAGTTATCATTAGTTTTACTTATACCTCTATATCGGGAAGTAACAGTGTTTTGTTCTATATATATTCAATTTTTAAAATCCGTTATTATTTTTTAAGTAAAACGCAACAGAGAGAATAGACACATGTGCGCATGATTTTGATTAATTTTATTGATTTCTGTAAAAGGAATCGCCAAAATGGACTTTTAAGAAACTGATACCTTACATGTAAATTTAAAGGTGAGACATTGCGATTGATAGAAAGCTAAAAAAGCCGTGTATTAAGAGTACCTGGACATGCTCGAAAGAGTAAAATGCCAAAAATAATCTCCTAAAAGTATCTCTTAAAGGTATAAAATATTTTTTGCACACACATATAAAACAACACACATATAAAACAATACACATAAAACAATACACATATAAAACATACATACAGTGGAATAGTATAGTATACCTTTTAGTAAAAAGTTTAGTATTAAGAGTCTTTCTCTAAAAAAATATAAAACTTTGTAACATTGAAATTGTTTATATATATTTCCCCCTTTTTTATACATAAAACTATTTTTTTAAATATTTGTACTACTTCGACTAAGCAAAAACGGGTTGACTATATGCATAGGTATTCTGCATAAAATTATAAAAAAATGGAATATAGTGCAATAGATTTTTTTTTAAAGTGTACCTAAAAACAAAAAAATAAGCTTTGGAGAAAAAATGGAAGAAATAAACGTTTGTAAGCATTTGTTTACATTTTTGTCAATTACTTATTTCATATTTTAAGGTTATTTTCTCAACTAACATGTAAGTGTTATGCATTTTTAGATTTAGAAAAATATGTACTATTGGAGAGATTACTTGAGATTATAAAGAATAGAATGGAAAGAAAATCGGAACTACATTGGGATTTTTGACCAGATATTTATATAGAGAGTAAAATCGTTATGGATTCCAATAAAGGAGAAATACCACAAAAACGCTTTACCCCCCCATTAACCCAAGTGAACCCATTACGCTTTAAACATATTCTGTTACGTATCAATCGCTACGTGCTTTTAATAAAATAAATAAAGAACGCATTACAGGACGTTTTAAATGATGCTGTGAAAGTGATAAATTTTATAACTGCAAGATAATTAAATTCGAGATTATTTGATTTAATATGTGTAAAATTACTCCCAAATCCTAGAACACTTTTTTTATAATCGGAATTCAGATTATTTTTAATCGCACGAAGTCCCATGCCCATCACATTATGTTTCACAATAATGCGATACGTATGTTTACCCAGTTTGACAGACACGTTTGTCATTCTGTAGTC